>JBBCBC010000026.1:13972076-14072794 GCA_037126765.1 Stenogyne calaminthoides
TTCTCGAACTCTCTTGGAAAACTCAAGATAAATGGAAATCTTGGTCGAGTCTCGTGAAACTCAGATTCTCAAGGTCAAGATTTCGAGAGTATCTTGAACCCTTTCAAGATTTCGCATTATAATCGACATTTTATCAAGGTCGGTTACTCAAGAAGACCGATAGAGGGAAATTAGTCCAAGAGGTAATGACTCATGTGACCCATTTATTGCTTAAGTAAAACTCGGAATCATTTGCAATAAATACAAAACACCGAGAATGTTTTTGGGCGGGATCGTTTTAAATTCAAGAAGGACAACAAATATTTAATGCTCGCCACATTATTGACCAATGAGGATATTTTTGCGGCTTACTTTTCGAGAGATCGTCGGTTCATATACCCGATTAATCGGAGATTAAATCTCAACCGCTTGCTTTTCACCTAACAAACACGATTCTCCACGATCTCGGCTATTTATACCTCTTTTAAGCCATTCAAGCCGAAATTTTATCAAACCCTTCGCTCCCAAATACTCAGAACTAAAATCCCTTTGCCCGTAAAATCGCAAAAACCCTAAAGCTTCACATTCCTCAATCATATTCTAAAATGGCCCCAAATGTATTCGAGAGATTAGCCATAACCAATAAGCCATGGTACGAAGTTCATTGTCTCACTTGAAAGCACAACCAACTCAAAGCCGTAAGAGGAGGCTCTGATATGATCCGATCGGGTAAACTCACCCATCTAGTCGCAGTTTACCAGGACCAGAGTTCACAAAAAGAGGTAATCGAATTCATCTCGCAATTTGAAAATAGATGAAGAAGATTGTATGCACTCTTCGATTCACAGTATCTCATCTAGAGCACTCATCAAAATACGCCGATTTTGAGAGGAGATGTACATTATTCCTAAAAATCAATGATGTGTTTGAGCTATGTGATAGAGGAGAGGATCCCTGCGATGTATATGTCGGGTAGAGAGCAGAGTACCTAGATAGGATTGCTGAGAATCTCGTGAAGTTTGAGGCAACTTTGCACAAGAAGCACCTAAAACCACAATATCGTGTCGATGGATATTGTGAGCAAGAGCGCCATGAGTCTTCAAGGGGAGTTTTGAGCGATTAGTACCCAAGCTCAGATTGATGGCGGCGATCGAGGCATCTCCCACCACCGACTTCAACCGGCTGAAATTCTTAGTCCAGATGGTGTCGAGCAAGCCAAGATCATAAAAAAAGAGTCAATGGGGAAATCACGATGAAAGGCAAGATCCACCATGCCACCAAAATTGCCTATATTTTGGAGATGTGCGAGAGGAGGAGGATATCTTCGCCAATTCAACCCCATTCCCTAAATCCAAAATCTCTTCAAGCCCATCACTTTGTGAAGAAGGTGCCATTCGAGGGAAAAGAGAAAAGAAGGTAGAATCACCTTCATGGGTCAGCCGAGAAAGAGACCCAACAAACCAGGGGGAAGGTTCTGCTGGAGGCAAAATGGAGCAAGGAGCAAAACCGATGAGGCAGAAGAACCTCGCCCAAAGCGCAGAAGATTGGTGGTTCTCACCGGCGAAGGTAGCAAAGATTCCGAGGAGAGACAACCCGAGGGCCAAATCGCTCGTAGTTCACCATTACAAGTGCTGCTCAGTTATCTCAAGGACACAGGATCGACCGGCGGAGCGTGTCTTCTCCGAGGTGCTCGAGACATCACTCGGGCCTATAAAATTTCTCGAAAAATTTTAAAATGAGTTCAGACCTCGAGATGCTTTACCTCAGATGTGCAGGCTCAGATCGACGAGCCACCAGAGTCGATCCGAAGATGTGCAGTCGACCGACGAGCCAACTCGACTCATACCGAGGAAATGCCACCAGTTCTCGTAACCCACTCGGATGCAACCGAGGACCTCAATGCACAAAGCGTTAGATACTACTGTGGCTCAGAGCAAAATGTACTGGATGAGCTCCGAGTGACCTATCGCTGATCCCTTAGCCGCTTCTCATCAACCGTAGAGCCCGAGATGGAAGAAGGGCGAGGTCAAGAAGGCGAGTGGAGGAGCAAGGGGAACGGTTCATCCTTGATCGATAATTCCCCGAAGCTCAAATTTCATACCCGATCGCAAAGATATATTCTTCGATTATGGACGACGAAGTATATCCTCAATCGACTCTTCCCGAGATGCTTGATATTGTCGCATTCAGAGGGGAAGATCGTGGAATGAGGAGACAAATTTTCCCCGACCGACTTCTCGTGGTTCGTATGACAAAGCTCGGATGAAAAATTTCGATTTTGATGAGCCGGGTTCAGAGGAAGCTAGCCGAGAAGAAAGCAATCGAGGTTGGTGCCCCGAGCAAATGGAGACAAATCCAAAGATGGAGATGGGGACCAACAGAAGATGCCGAGGATCGATCAAAAGTAAAAAGAGACTTTTATTCTTCGATCAACCTCAGATCGGAAGCTAGCACTCTTCGTACCTTTTGGCACTATTAATAATTATGCCAGAGTTAACGAAAGTACTATCTTTAATTAAAAATGTCCGATAATCGATCGAGGCTCAATTTGAGACCGGAGCTCGTGATAAAGCCGGAGCTCGGGATGATCAAACAACACGTAAGGTCGCATATCTGCCGAGATTGATCTCACTCCCCAATCATGGAGAAACTTGAGAAGATTGAGCCAATGTCGATCAAACTTACTCGGATGGAAGCAACGTTGGCCAATCAAGCTCGGACAATGGAAGGACTTAGCCATTCTTCTTCGAAATCGTGCGGCATCTACAAAACACTCGACCACTCGGATGACCTCCATGGAAGAAAAATTTGAATGAAAATTTGGAGGAGTCAACGCAGAAAGTTAAGTCTTTGAAATGAAACAAAAGCACCAGAGTCGATCAATTTCTAGAGGTGAAACCGACAGAGAAAAAATGAGGTCTTGATCAAATCTATTTGTTGAGGAAATGAGCTCGGTGCTCATGACCAAGATGAAGAAAATGCTTAAAGATGCACTCTCTCCGCGGTTGCCCACATATCTCAAGAACTGCGTGGCTAAGAACCACATTAGGAGAATGGAAGATGAGCAAGATCAGCCTAGCAGAGAGATCCGTTGTGTGAGCAAAAACAATATCACATGGACACAGCTTCTCTCTCCGGACTTCTTCCAAACTACGGTGCGAAGGGGAAAGGGAAGGTGCGAGACCTCGGGAAGTTCATGGCACGTACTTTGGAAAAGAATGCTCAGAAAGATGCTGAAATGTACAATCTAGCCCAAGCCTTTAAATAAGTCGGTGCTACTGAGAAGTTAAAATTTGCTCAAGTAGAGAAGCCCGTCTACATTCGAGTTTCTGAGCAAACCAAGCTTGAGGTTGCAAGAGAGAAACTGAAAGAAGAACTAAGGTTGGAACAAGCCAGCCGGTGCGAATCGCTTATGAAGAGGAAAGCCTTGGGCGTTGTTCAACCTGTAAGCAAGCGTGCGAAGGCTTCTAAGCCAATCCAAAGAAAGTTGGTTCTGGATGATGAAGATGCAGAGGAATCTGAGTCTCAACCTCAGAAGAAAGTCTTCAACACCAGAGATGCTCTGATGACACTCCAAAAAGAACAAGCTAAGAAAGCTGCTGCTTCAGTCTCAGGAACCTCTGTGATCAGAAAGAAGATAGACGAAGAGCATAAACGAAGGAGTGACTTCAGGAAGTTTACGAGCAAGAGGAAGGGAACATCGAAAGCGCTGAAGTGGCCCCATGTTGATAAATGGATGCCCATTAAACTCAACGACATGTGGGAAGAAGTGAAGAGAACCTTCTGGTTCAATTATGATGTTCTCGAGGAATGGAGAGGGAAGGCTCGCACCGTAACGGCTTTCATTGAATATCTTCTCACCTTTTATCCAAAGTATCTACAAAATTTGGATTAACCTTGCGGATGAAGGTGGAGTATGATAGTAGCCCCCCATCCATATTCCTATCCTCCTCCGAGACTTGGTAATGGCTTGGTAAATGAAAAGGCCATTACGCAAAGAAATTGCTTTCAAGACGTTGGTCGGTTGGGCCCTAATCGAAATAGTCCAGACATCATCAGGGAAAGAAATGAGCTGAAGAAGAGATTCTTCGGAATGTTTGATCTGGAAGTGCCCACTGATGAAGTCGAAAATGAAGCAAACAGAGCAGAAGACTGAAGAGCCGAATCTGAAGACTAAAGACTGAAGACTCAGAAGATTTTGTATTCTTTAAATTTTTTGTCTTTTTTATTTTTGTTTGATAAATTCATTGTAATCTGTAATGGTACACTTATCATCAATGAAGATTTATCATTATGCTCAAAAGATAATATCTCATTATCTTATTTTACATGTCTTTATATTTGATATGCCCGATTCATCGTTTGTTTGGTGATGAAATTGTTGGAAGATTCATTCTTTGAAGTAATTGTTGAGAGACATAACCAATCTTGTAATAGGATAAATCAAACCCGAGTATAGGTTATATGTCTCGTAATAAGATAGGTTTTGCATCATCAAAAAAGGGAAATTGTTGGGAGATGAATTTAATAAAAGATTATATGATTTTGATTAAGATCCCAAAACCCCTGAGTATGACATGTTCAGTAATGATCTTGATAGATGAGTCAGGATTTCGGTTTTAGAGTATTCGGGATGTTATCTGCAAAATGTATAGTCAGCAGATATAGTTCAGGATAGGTTCAAGACTCAAAAAACTCAAGATATGTTTCAAAGATACCGAAGTTTCAGATGAAATCAAGTCTCAAGACTTCGATGAAATCGAGATCTCAAGACTCAAAGATGGAAATCGAGATATCAAGACTCAAGATGGAAACCGAGAACCAAGACTCAAAGATGAAGACTCAAAGATATCGGTCAAGATAAAATCAAGACTCAAAGATGAAGACTCAAATATATCGGTCAAGATAAATCTAAAGACTCAGAAGACTCAAGACTCGTAAGACCCTCAAGACTCGAAGACCCTCAAGTCTCGAAGACTCAAGACTCAAGACCCTCAAGACTCGAGAAGACCTCAAGACTCAAGACCCTCAAGACTCGAAGACTCAAGACGCAAGATCAAGATCGAGTATTTGAAGATCAAGAATATCGAAGACAAGAATTATCAAGACTCAAGAATGTATCAATGCTCAAGATGAACTCAATGTTCCAAGGCAATCAATATATCTATCTCAAGGATGCAATATCGAGAGAAACGCGATACCTTAGAAAGTTAGATATTGCCAAGACATTCAAATGCATAAAGAGAACTAAGTTTAAGTGTTGTTAAGGTTATATCAAACTCGAGTTTGTAACCAAAAAGAGCCGCTGAAAGGTGTCTACCTTTTATCGAGACAAAAAGTCAAAAAGAGGAAGACGACATCGCACCATACCGACAATCGACAAAGGATGAAGTCAATAAAAAGATGTCAGATGTACGAAAGTTCCAGACTGCAAAAAGTGAAGACCGGCTACATGAAAGGTTATTGCCTAAAAACGTGTTAGGGAGTTTCAAACCCTAAATATAGCCGTTTCTCACACACCATAAGAGGGAACTCACGAAGCTATCTCTCCAACGAATAGTTTTCAAGAGTAACCTTGGTGTATGCCTATAAATACTGGTGACCCTCTACATCGTAAGGTTACGGGAAATTTATACGCAACTCAAGAGCTCAAACTTATTCTTGCAAAAGTTAAAGCACTCGAAATACCTTGAATTTCCCAAGTGCTTCTATATTGAAGAGAGCTCACTTTACTAAGCCTAGCTTGATAAGATTTATCCAAAGCTTAGTCGAGATATCCTAACCCTTTGCATTGTGTTTCATTGTAAAGGATATCTCATCCTAGTTGGAAACCAACCAAGAAACCCCAAACCCTTGAGAAGGTAGTTGGAGTGTGTTTGTTGGTGAGTAGAGTTGTAAAGAGTTAGTAAACTACGCGGAGTAGTCAGAAAACTCTAGAGGAGAAGTTAGTAAGCTACAGGGGTAGTCTGAAAGCTTGTGTGTGATTGAGTAAGTAAACTACGAGGTAGTCTGAAAGCTCAGCAGTTGATAGTGAATTTCTCTGTGCTTAACTGTTGCATTGACTCGACTTTGAAAGCATACTTTTCACTAATATTCAGTTGGAATCAATCCACTGAAGTTGCATAAGTGAATTACAGCCTAATCACTATTTCATAAGGGGAAGGTTTTTTCAGCAAAGCTTAAAACGAGTATAAACTAAGGGCCAACCATTCTGCACGACTGAGTAGCTAGAACAGATAGTTACCAAACTGAACTCTCTTCTGAGGATTCAGTAAGTTAGTTATCCGATCCAAGCAACTCGGGATCTCTCGACACTCAGGACTCGGTTGGGATTATCCGAGGTATCCGAAAAATATTTCGATCATCAACTTTGTCTCGAAGAGACTTTGACTCGAGCGATCGTCAGTATACTCGAACCTAATCTTCGAGATTGTCCCACCCAAAGTGACCTCGAAGAAAAAAAAGTTTTAAAATCACTGAACACGTGTATTCCCCCCCCATACACGTGTAAGACTCGTTTTCACCGGGACCAACACACTAAGTTAAATGTCCTGTGTTTTTAAAGTATTTTTTTGTAATGGAATATCAATTAACCCCTTATATAAAACCTCCAATTTTGGATGGATCAAATTATGCTTATTGGAAACCTAAAATGCGAATGTATATCAAATCCATATATGAAAGAGCATGGAGGAGTATACTGGGTAGATGGACTCCACCAAAAACCATTGCTGATAAAGATAGTGAAACCTAATTAAAAAAGGAGATGGAATGGTCGAATGATGAATGCACTTCAAATAATTACAATTCTAAAGTTCTTAATGCTATTTTTACTGCTACTTATGTTTCTGTGTTTAAATTGATTTCTAACTGTGTTTCTTCTAAAGATGTTTGGGAAAGATTGCAGGAACATTGTGAAGGTTTAGAAAGTGTTCGAAGAACAAGACTTTGAATGTTGGGTACCAAGTTTGAGAACCTGAGAATGAAAGATGATGAAAGTATCTCATCATACAATGAAAAAATTAGTGAGATTGCTAATGAATCTCATTCACTTGCTGATCCTCTTTTCAACACTTCGTTAGTACATAAGATACTTAGAACTGTTCCTAATAGATTTGATGCTAATATATGTGCTATAGAAGAAGATAAAGATACTGATTTATTGAGTCAAGATGAATTGGTCAGTATTTTGAAAACTTATGAAATCAGTACGAATCAATTAGAAGATGATAAGAAATATAAAGATAAAGATAAGAAAATACTTGCTTTTAGAGGGGATTCATCTTCAAATGTTGAAAAACACCCTTATGTGACAGAAGTAGGTTCTGATGAAGATATGTTTGAATTTGGTGATGAAAATGTTGCTAATGAATTTTCTATGAATACTAAAAAATTTAAATCTTTTCTGAATAATAATTTGGATAGGTCTAAAGGTAATTTTCAATCAAGAGATAATGGTTTACCTAGAAACCGAATTGGTAATTCTTCTCAAAATTCCGATAGAAGGATTGTCTTAAGTCAACAAAGACAATTCACTAGAGATAACAAGTTTAGAAAATGGTCATTATGAAAGAATGTTAAATATGATGCATGTTCTAAAAATGGTCATTATTCTAGAAACTGATAGATCTCATACTGCTGAATGCAACTCTAAATGTTTGAAACTCAAATTCAAATTTTCAACTCATTATCTTTAGAAAATTCTGATTTAAGAGACTCATTGACTAAACTTGAAGTTATTTTAACCAGAAAAGATCTTGAGATTTCTATTCTTAAAGAAGAAATGAAAGGTTCTACTTTAAGTTTAAATTTTTTTTCAAACAGTACTACTGAATTGAATGATGCTTTAATGATTGGATGATCAAGTAATGCTTGTCTTGGTTATGATAAGATTTCAACTAAATTTTCAATTCAAATAAGCTTTCAACCTGAAACAAATAAATAACTTTTGTGAAAGCAGAAACTAATCCCTCAAAACATGTTTCTCTTAAACAAAGATATGTTCTTCACGAGGTTGATGATTATACATGTTTTTATTATTCTGAAACTGGTCATATTCGTCCATATTGCTCTAAACTAAAATGGGATTTAAAAGATGGTATTAGACTACCTGATAAAATATAACATCTTGTTTATCACTCTACTAAAGTTACAAAATTGATTCAAATAAACTTTTCATGTGAAGTTGTGTATACTTCTTTGAAAGCATGTCTTCCTGGTTCATGGTACTTCGATAGTGGTTGTTCTAGATACATGACTGGACAACTTGACTGTTTAACTGATTATACAACTTATGATGGTAGTCATGTTACTTACAGTGGTGGGTCAAAAGGAAAAGTGATTGGCAAATGAACTTTGAATGTTGTTGATTTTCCAAAGTTAACAAATGTTTTACATGTGAATTATTTACTTGTTAATCTGATTAGTATTATTCAGTTATATGATGATAATCTTCATGTATTTGACAAAGATTCATGTTATGTGCTGACAAGAATAATGATTGTTTAACGACTAGAAATGGGTATGTTGATAATTGTTATTTAATTGGTCGAAATAAGACTTGCAATAGTGCTAAAATAGATGACATTGTTTTACGGCGTCAAAAACTTTATCATGCCAATTATAGAAGTATTTAGAAATTGCATAGACTAAGTGCAACTATTGGATTGCCTGATCTTAATTTTGGAAATGGTAAAATCTGTGGACCATGCCAGAAGGTAAGCAAGTAAGAAATGCTCATAAAATGTTGTCAGCATGTACAATAATAAGGTGTTGTGAATTGATTCATATGGATCTTATGGGTCCAATGGAGACAAAAAGTCTAGGTGGTAAGAGGTATTCATTTGTTCTTGTTGATGATTACTCTAGATATACTTGAGTTGTTTTTCTTGAAGAAGATTTAAAACTGTTTTCAACTTTCTCAGAATTCAAAATTCTTTATAGAAGATTTAAAACTGTTTTCAACTTAATAAATCGGACCATGATAGAGAGTTTGAAAATAGTTCATTTACTGAATTTTGTGAAAAGAAAGGTAATTTTTCAGGAGTTTTCTTCACCTAAAACACATCAACAAAATGGAATTGCTGAAAGAAAAAATAGAACTTTACAAAGAGATAGCAACAATTATGCTTACTTCAAAAAGTTTATCTAAGAAATTTTGGGCAGAAGCTTTAAACACAACTTGTCACATTGTGAATAGAGTGTTTATTCGTTCTGAAAGTAAATGTACACCTTATGAGATTCTTAATAACAGGAAACCAAATTTGAAATACTTTCATGTTTTTGGTTGTGTCTGTTATATTTTAATGATAAAGATCAGTTACACAAGTTTGATTCTAAAAGTGATAAATAATTTTTCTTAGGATACTCTAAGAATAGAAAGTCTTATAGAATTTATAAATTAAAGACTGATACAATGCAAAAATCTATAAATGTGGTATTTGATGAGACTGTTAGTCTTGCAGGAAATAGTGTAGAAGATAATGTATCAGATTTGATTGAGATAACAAAGAACACTGAAAATTCTAATGTGAATAAGGATGCTGATCAAAATGTTGTGACCTCGTCTGAGACAACATTACCTAAAGTTTTCTCCACAAGAATCATAGTGTCCATCTCAATCTCAATTGACTCCTTCTACTAAACTAACAAAGAGTCATCCCTCAAATCAGATCATTGATGAACCAACTACTGGTGTACAAACAAGAAGAAGAATGGGTTTACACATCAATAACTTTGTAAGGTTGGTTTGCATGTCATCCATATGCAATCAGGTAAATTTTGAGTGTTATTATTCCTCAATTAAACCCAAAAAGTTAAAGAAGCTCTTGATGATGAAAACTGAATTAATGTTATGCATGAAGAGTTAAATCAGTTTGAAATAAATGATGTATTGACACTCGTTCCTAGGCCTAATGCTGAGATAAATTTTATAGGAACAAAGTGGATTTTTAAGAATAAAATTGATGAATTTGGTAACATTGTTAGGAATAAGGCTAGTTTGGTAGCTCAAGGATATACTCAAATTGAAAGAATTGACTTTGATGAAACATTTGCTCTTGTAGATAGAATAAAATCTATAAGATTACTACTTGTTATTGCATGTTTCATTAACATTAACTTGCATCAAATGGATGTTAAAATGCTTTCTTAAATGGAATTCTGGATGATGAAGCTTGTGTTGAATAACCTAAAGGTTTTCCAAGTTTGGAATTGTAGGTCCCGAACGGGTTTTGTGAGGGTGGAAGTCTAGAGGGGATGGGTGAATAGACTTCCAAAACTTTTCATACGGATCAGGTGTGAACTGCAGATTACCCGATCAGAGTGCTAGTGTATCAGTTTAGGAGGCGATACTTTCTTTTCAGATAGGAGGCTTTGACGTTCGTCGTGTTCTCCTTGTTTGCTGGTCTCAACAGCTCGGCTTCAAGAAACTCCTTTTCTCCTACTGCAGTTGTGTAGGTCTCTGGATTGATGCTTCCTCGAGTTAGTCCGAATATCCTCTGTAGATCGTCATTCGTCACTCGGACTTCCATTCCGCCAACGGAAGAAATCAGGTCAGCATCATTGTCTTCATCCCTCTGCAGATTGTAAAGAAACTCCAGGGCTTCATGGGTGTGAACGATGTTCTGATGAGTAGAGCAATATCGTTCCAGTCCACACGCTCTTAAGCACTCCAGAATTTCCAGCGATTCCAGATCTGAGGTGATGTTGAAGACGACGTACTTTTCATCAATGATGTCTTTCTTCATCGATGCAAAATTGCAGTACTTTTTCCCTTGTCCCGGTCTTGAAACAAGATGTGCCATTTCTGTAAGATATGCAGATTGATGTTTAGTTTGAGTAAGATATTTCAATAAATTCATCCAAACTAAAAAATTCAGAATCAATGTTGCAAATAAGCGTTTAGATCAAATAAATTACAGAAATACAACTTGTAAACCTAGATACCATAGAGAATTCTAGATCATGCAAATGATTTAAAATAAGAAATTATCAGTAATTGATTCGAAGGATTTTAAAAATCAGAAGTGTAGAATCAAATGATTTCGAAGGTAATTCTCAGAGAATTTTAAACAAATATGATCTTTTCAGAATTTTGAGAAGACGGAGTAGTGGAAAGCGGTTTTCTGAGAAAAAAATTGGATTTTGTAGAAAACGAGGGAAAACCTTTTTGCACAACTTTCCAAAGTACTCAAGTATCCGTGTTTTGAAATCGATGGCTGAGATTAGTCGGCCAAAAAGTATTTTGATCGCACGGTTGAGAAAAACAATCTTCTCGTTTTCCGGACTCAAAAAATCGCAATAAAAACATTTTGAATACATTTTCAGGTCCGCATTAAAAGCTTTGCAGGGCATGCGTCATGAATAGTGCAAAATAAATCAATTAAAATAAATAACGCATAAAAAGATATTCAGAAAGAGATAAATAAGGGAGCGTATCTGACTGATTGATATTGTAATCAATCGCTTACCACTTGATCCGATCCGTACTCTGTTGACTTATCTGATGTTTCCCTCATGCATTTCCCAACAATATCTCGCTTATCTGATCAGATTCTTTGCTTGAAACACTTCGCCACTTATCTGATCCTCTTTTCTGAAAAACTTCATCCTTCAGTTTCCTTATATCATCTTGCATTAACTGAAGTCAACTCCCGCCAAAACTTTAACTTCGGGGAGTCAAAAAGTCGCCTCGATTCCCAAATCGGCACGATTTGACATTCCGTAATAATGGCATAGATACGCTGTGATTTAATCACACCGTTAACTCATCCAACCATTAGCCGCGTGTTCCAAACGCGTTGTCGATGCAAATTTCTCTTAAGATCTTCTGAGAAGATAAAATTTGCATTTATACCCCTAATTTCCTTCTATAAATAAATACCCAAAAGTGTTAGCGAACAACACAATCATAAACCATTTCATCTTCTTTAGCATATCCTTCATGCTTTTCCGATGAGTTCCTTATTTCCAGTGAAACTTCCGGTGGGAACCTTTAGCCTTTTTCTAATGAAATCAGCTTCTCAGATCAACCCTGTGTGTTCTTTCACACTGCTTTCGTCGTCATCTAAGATTTCACATACGATCAATGCTAAGCTTCTTTACCACCATGGAGGCGGATCTGCTAAGGCAAATGAGAAGGCACTTCTCCTAACCGTATGCACCTTGTGCGCCTATCGAGATGATTTTCAGATTAGCATCAACAGACTTAGTCTGAAACAAAACATGAGTTTGGTATACAAAATAGTGTATCAAACTCAATATTTGCATGAGACATTCATGGCCATATGGTCTTTGTGACCAAACCTGTGGCACTGTGTCCCATTTAATAGTTGGAGAGTCCATTGATTTTAGGTCTAAGGGCTCCTAGCTTAAAGATCCTTCAAGGCTCGCTCTCGCTTCTCAATCCAAGATTCTAAGAGCTTTTTTCGATTCTAGAAGCTTCTCGGCTTGCCCACCGGGTCGGAGAGTCCGAGAGCATCACTTTTTAAAATCTCTCTCTCTCCTCCCCCTAGGGTTGTCTTAGGGGCGATGGTTTATGTATCGACCTCCTGGTCTTCCTGTACTTGTAATACCACTTGAAGATAGATGTAGCATTTGTAGCTTGTGATATCACTTGTAACTTGTAATCGACCTTGGTCTTTATCAATGAAAAACTCTGTTATTCCATTGCTGTGTTGTTTTCTTCTGACTT
Organism: Stenogyne calaminthoides; assembly: GCA_037126765.1. NCBI lineage: Eukaryota > Viridiplantae > Streptophyta > Magnoliopsida > Lamiales > Lamiaceae > Stenogyne > Stenogyne calaminthoides. The sequence continues at coordinate 13,984,750 of JBBCBC010000026.1, forward strand.
ATGCGATCTGTAGCTTTACTCTTGATTTGCTTGTTGACTGCACCTTTAATCGGCTTATAAAGTAATCTTCCAATCGTCATTTCCCCTTAACTCGATATATCTTGAATCGATCGCCCTTTATCCGAACTTCGGATCGGCTACCTTCGACTTTCGATCCGCTCCTATCGAACTCGGATTAGCTACCTTCGACTTTTCGACCGCTTCCTATCGAACTTCAGATTGGCTCCTCGTCTGGTCGTCTGATCAGTTGAGATTCCTAACTCAACTGATTCCACTTAACCTTGGTTAGTCTTTTAACCAACTGAATCTGGAGATCAATACTTCAGCCATATCTGGTGCATTTTCTCCAAGATCTAGAAGCCCTAGCTCGTTGCATAACTCTCTGAATCTGATCTCAGCTAGTGGCTTGGTTAAGATATCAGCTTTCTGCTTATCAGTATGGATCTTTTCCATCGTGATATTCTTCTTTTCAACATGATCTCTAATAAAATGGTGTCTGACATCCACATGCTTGCATCTTGTATGTAGAACAGGATTCTGAGTGATTGCAATAGCACTATTACTGTCACAGAATATAGGTACGTTCTTAACTATGATGTTGTAATCCCTCAGCTGCTGACTTAGCCAGAGCAGTTGGGAACATCAGCTTCCTGCAACCATATATTCTGCTTCAGTAGTAGATGTCGCAACTGATGTCTGCTTCTTCGAAAACCAAGAGATCAGTTTATTTCCCAGAAACTGACATGAACCTGAGGTTGACTTCCTGTCGATTCTGCAACCTCCAAGTCTGAATTAGAATACCCACTAAGCTCTAGATTGTCATCTGATGGGCAAAATAAACCGAGGTTTACAGTCCCCTTCAGATACTTGAGAATCCGCTTAGCTGCTTCTAGGTGGCTTTGCATTGGATTTGCTTGAAATCTGGCACATACACCTACTGCAAAAGTAATATCTGGTCTGCTGGCAGTCAGGTATAGTAGAGATCCAATTAGAGCTCTATACTCCTTCTGATTTGTTTTCTGACCATCTTCGTCTGGATTCATCTTGAATCCGGTCATCATTGGAATTCTGGCTTCCTTGCAGTGTTGAACTCCGAACTTTGCCAGTAGATTCCTTGTGTACTTTGCCTGACAGATGAATATCCCTTCTGAACTCTGCTTGACTTGTAATCCCAGAAAGTAATTCATCTGACCCATCATGGACATCTCGAATTTCTCTTGCATCAACTTGCTGAACTTCTCGCATAATCTTTTGTTGGGAGATCCGAAGATAATGTCGTCCACGTAGATCTGAACCATCAGAATATCTTCTCCATCTTCTATTCTGAATAAGGTTCTGTCCACTGTTCCTTTAGTGAACCCGCTGTCTGTCAAGAACTGAGAGAGTGTATCATACCAAGCTCGAGGAGCTTGTTTCAGGCCGTAAAGAGCTTTCCTTAAACGGTACACTTGGTTGCCTTTTTCAAATCCTGGAGGTTGTTCGACATAAACTTCCTCTGCTAGTACCCCGTTTAAGAATGCACTCTTTACATCCATCTGATACACAGTGAACCCTCTGTGGGAAGCATATGCCAGAAACAGCCGAATGGCTTCTAGGCAAGCGACTGGTGCAAAGGTCTCATCATAATCAATTCCTTCTGATTGTGAATACCCCTTAGCAACAAGTCTTACCTTATTCCTGGTTATGACATAATTCTCATCTCTCTTGTTCTTGAATACCCACTCTGTGCCAATTACGTCTTGATGAGTTGGTCTGTCCACCAATTCCCAAACTTGATTTCTCTCGAACTGTTCCAACTCCTCCTGCATGGCTAGAATCCAGCTTGCGTCTTGTAGAGCTTCCTCCACTGTAGTTGGTTCCTTCATAGACAGATAACAACAGTATATGGCACTTTCACCAATCTGATGTCTAGTTTTGACTCTATCAGATGGGTCTCCGATAATCTGATCAGTTGGATGACTGGTAATCCAGGTCCTTCTGTTCTGATGTGCGTTTGTTTGGAGAACATCATCCATATTTGATAGTTCATTACTAGTGATTGGGAGTGGTACAGAATTATGATCCACTTGATAAGAACATGTCTCAGCTGATGTTGGACTCATCATGTCTTTGAGTCCGCTTCATAGGAACTTCAAGTTCCCCTAAACCGAGATGGTTCGGTTGATCTTGTCTCGGTAACATCTTCTTCTTCACCGACGATCGTGCGTACCTTTGGGTCCGATTGACTGTTGAATCGCCAAAGATCAAGTTCGGGATGTACACTTTTACGTGTTCAAACCTTTCTCCTTGATGCTTAGTCGGTCCATTTTCGCGCGGTCGTATAGGTTGATCCGCACGGCTTGTTCTCGAGGCGACTTTCTCTTGTTCGAGAGGATGTCTCATCAAAGACCACATGGGGTGTTTCTTCCACAACTAGAGTTCGTTTGTTGTAAACTCTGAAAGCCTTGCTGGATGAGGAGTATCCTAAGAATATACCCTCATCTGACTTGGCCTCAAAAGTCTTCAACTGACTTTTCCCATTGTTGTGAATGAAACATTTGCACCCAAAAACATGGAAGTATGAAAAACGAGGTTTTCTATCTTTCCACAGTTCATAAGGTGTTTTGAAGTGAGTCTTAGTCAGAGAACATTTGTTCCGAAAGTATGACATCTTTGTGTTTATTATACTTTAAACGGCTTGGTGTGGCATGTTCAAATTAACATAGTGCGAAAGCTTCCTTGAGAGTTCTGTTTCTCCGCTCGCTACTCCATTTTGTTGTGGCGTTCTTGCAAATGACGTTTCATCTCAGATACCAAACTCAAATTCAAAAAATCAAGAATAAAGGAATTCAGAACTCGTACCTTTATCTGATCTGATCTTTACTATGCTGACACCCTTCTCATTTTGTAGCTTTTTGAGCAGTTCCGGTATCTTAGTCGTTGTCTCATTCTTCTTGTATAAGAATACAACCCAAGTAAACTTGGAATAATCATCCACGATTACAAGAGTATATTTAAGTCCATCGAGATCGACCGGGTGTAATCGGGTCCGAATAGATCCATATGGAGCAAATTGCAATACTCTCTTGGATCTTTGGTCCCGGTATTCCCTTGAATGAGGCTTTAACTTGTTTTCCTTCTGACATGCGGCACATGTTTGATCTTTGGAGAATATCTCATTCGGAAGTCCCTCAACCAAAGACATCCTAGCGATCTTGTTAAGAGTCTTGAAGTTCAGATGACTCAATCTTTTGTGCCAGAGCCAACTGCCACTTTTAGAACTCTTAACAATTAAGCATGTATTCTTGGGGCAACTGTTCCAATCTTCTATGTAGATCGTGCCTTTCCTTGAACCAGTTAGCAAGATTTGTTGAGTGGCTCGATTCCTTATCGTACACTTGTCGCTCGAGAACTCAACACTGAATCCGTTGTCGCAGAATTGTGATACTGATAGTAGATTGTGCTTCAATCCTTCGACATACGAGACTCCAGTTACTTGTACATCATCATTCTCTAAGGTTCTGAATCCCTTGGTAAAACCAAAGTTGTCGTCACCGAAGAGTACACGTGGGCCTTCTTGTTCTTTGTAAGATCTAAGGAGATGTTTGCTTCCTGTCATGTGCCTTGAGCATCCACTATCGATGTACCAGATAGTTGCTTGTGCACCTCCTTTGTTGGCCAGTCCCACGCGAACCTGCAATCAAATCAGGCTTTAGGTACCCCTTTGGAATTGGGTCCTGGGGGTTAGTGGTGGATTTAGGGATCCACACAAATAGAAAGCACTTCTATGAAAATCAAAGATTAGAAGGTCTGATTTGTCTCCCATACATATCAACATAATCATACGTCTCTTTATATGCTTTCTGATTAGTATGATTATTAGTGTGAGCCTTGGATGACTTAGAAGACTTGGGATTTTTCTTTATATTTTGTCTTCTTTTAATCCAGTGTGGCTCAAAAAGAAAGTTTCTAGATCTCTCGATTATAAGGGTAGGTACGACTGCTACCATCAAAAGATTCATATCTTTTTGGCATAGGTGGTCTTTGCAGTTTACCTATAGCTTGCTTATTAGGCAGCTGACCTTGATTGGGTCTCAGATTAGATTTTCTTCTCATTGGTTGTCTCTTCTGATACATAATCTGCTGATCAGGTTGAGGTCTCTTCAGAAGAACTGGGTTCTTCTGTTGATTCCTCGGCTGATGCTTTATCAGTTGGGGTCCATTTCTGTTCCCTTTCTGATTAGGCTCCTGCCTTACTTGCTCAACAGGTCTTTTTCCCTGATTAGATACAATTTTAGCTTTTAGTGTATCTTTGTCAGAGACTCGTTTGATTACACCCTTCTAAAGTGAATCAAACAGGGCTTTTGAGGATGTAGAAGGGTTCTCATACCCAATTCCCTTCTTGTTAGTCGGTGTTCGAAAATAGGTGTTCATTTCTTGAACGGTTTTAGATGATTTTGTGAAAACCTCTATTTTCTTCCGCAGACTATCCTCAGTAGATTTAAGACTCTCATGTAGTCGGAATAGCTCATCAAATTTAGCTTGAAGGATTTTGAAATCATCGACTTTTTGTTTTTTTGATTGCTAGCTGATCTTTGATCTGTTTCTCCTGATCAGAAGATTTAACTTTCAGAATGTTAAGTTCCTCAGTTACCTTCTGAGCAGTTTCAACATATTTCAGTTCAGTAGCTTTACTGAGAGCGTTCTCTTTAACAAGCTGATTATTTCTGATCCTTAGCTTGTCATTTTCAGCTTCCACTATTGTATAAGTGTCTCTGCTTGAGAGAGATCATCAAGCAATTACTCGAGTAGAGCTGCAAGTCAATCTCTCCAAAGTGTGTGTTAATAATAGCAGGTGTGGAATTTGAAAAAGCAGAAGGTTTGGAGGTTACCTCAGATTGGTCCTCCTTGGCCATTAGGCAGACTTCATCGTCATCTGAAGAGAATATTAGATCTTCATGCTCGTGGAAGTCAATAAAGATCGCTGCTCGATGCAAGTCTTCTCTGAGATGAGTACCCGAGTCCTCGGAAGCGGATAGAATCATCAATTCCAGATGTGGCGCCTACCGGGGCTTTCCTATGTCCGGGCGTTGCTCTCTTTTGTTCTTTTCTCTTCTCTTTCTCACGGGAGTCGTCGGTCAGGCGTCGGTCTTTGTAGTGACCTGGTTTCTGCAGATTGAAGCATGATCCTTGATCTCACGGAACTTCCTCTGCCAGTGAGTCACTCCGTCTGTAGGATCTGTCGGTGACTTCCCTTCGATAATGTCGTAACTTCTTCGTCGACCTGTTATCTCTTCTCTCATCTGCCGATCATCTCTTTTCTTTTCTTCTCTCGTGATCTCTTCGATCATCGATCCGTTCTTTCTCGTGATCCGTCACTTGGCCTCTTTTTTTTTGATAGTCACCAGAGAATCTCCGATACTTACCAAGCCGAGTATTTGTTCTTTCAAGTTTCTTGGTAAGCGAGCGATCTGCTCGCTTGACTTATGATGTTTCCAACAAGGTTCGATGGGCCTTCGATCTGCTGGCTGGTTACTTTAAACGAATCGATTTAGACGTTGAGGCTTCAAAGAAGAGTCTCGTCTTCATCCGCTTGTCCTCTTTTGATTAAATCGAACTCGTGAGCTTTAAGGTTTAGGAACAAGCTGCTTGACTTCATTTTTGAAATGTCTTGGCAATCATTGATTACCGTGACTTTCATGTCCCATTTCTTGGTGAGAGATCTTAAGATCTTGTAGTTGATATCTTTGTCTGACATCTCTCTACCAAGTTCTCATAGCTTATTGACTGACATGGTGATCCTCCCATCGAGCTCGTTGATGGTCTCGTTGGGTAACATCTTTAACTTTTCGAACTTCACCAGTTCAAACATAGGTGGTCATCTTTGATCGATCATTTCCTTCGCAGATCTCGGCAAAGAGTATCCCACATTACTTTTGCAGTTTTGAGATACTTTATCTTCTCTTTGGTGACTTTATCCATTGTCTTCATGATTATATGCCTGGCGATTGTATCTAGAGTAAACAACTTTCTTTCCTCTGCATCCATCAGGGCTGGGCTTTTTCGCACGAGACTTCCCGTGGGCTTTCTTTCCTCTGTATCCATCAGGGCTGGGCTCTGATACCACTTGTAGGTCCCGAACGGGTTTTGTGAGGGTGGAAGTCTAGAGGGGAGGGGTGAATAGACTTCCAAAACTTTTCGTGCGGATCAGGTGTGAACTGCAGACACCCGATCCAGTCTTTAGTGTATCGCTTTAGGCGATGTTCAATCTTACTGAGTGCCTGAGGGCAGATCAGTTTGATATCTGTCAGTTTAACTGAATGGTGCGGAAGCTTGTTTTTACCCGTGTGAAAAACCAGTTTTATCAAACAGATTCTTAAGTCAGTGTTTCAACCAGTTGACTGAAGTGTCAATCTGATCAGATCAGCTGCTTGGTGCAGACTGATCTTAACTTTAGAATATGTATGCAGTTTAAACTCAGTTGTGTGACTTGTGTAAAGAGATAAGAAAGCAAGTAAATGCACACAAGATTTTATAGTAGTTCAGACGAAACCCGTCTTACGTCCACTCTTCCCTTAACACAGGGGAACCTTAACCGAACTTAACCTGTGGGACTTATACCCCTCATGGGATGGCCGAGATGTTTACCAAGTTCGCACTCAAGCGGGACTTATCTCCCTTACGGGATTGCCGATAGATGTTTACCGAGTTCACACTCAAGCGGGACTTAACTCCCTCACGGGATTGCCGATAGATGTTTACCGAGTTCACACTCACCTAACAATCTTAACCTAACTTTGGGTTTGGGTAAAAGTTTGTTTGGTTTCCAACTAGGTTGAAATTTTCCCTTACATTTGTTTAGCCTCGATGCTAAGGATGGAAAAATCTCTCTAAGCTTGGGATATAGCATTTGTGCTTAGATCTAGGGTAGAACACTCTTGAATATATGTGTGTATTTCTAACTCTGTGTTCTATGGTGGGAATGCTTGAGTATATACGATTGGGAGCACAATTCCTGTTGAATGCCTTAGCCGTGCTACGATCAGGCCATATTTCAGGACTCGCATCATCTGGCACACGACCTTGGCTGGGAACTGCTGGAACCCATATCTTCTTAGCTCTGTAGCATCGTTTGCTATACTCTTCCACATTCATCCATTCTCGATAATGAAGGAAGAACATGTATTTATAGTGTGGATTTGAATGTTACCGTTGGAGAGAATCACATTCAAATCCATACTACTCTATAGCTTTTTGCAGCTTTTCAGGCATGTCGTCTTCCTCTCATTGGTCCACGTCAGCTGAATCTAACGGCTATATTCTTTAGTTTCTTCTGAGTCTCTAACGGCTATATTCTTCAGGATCTTCTGAGTCTCATGATCTTGATTACATGCACGAGCCTTGAGTTATCTCGAGCTATCCCGAACCTTCAGTTATCGAGCCTTCAGTTATCTCGAGCTATCTCGAACCTTCGAATCGAGCCTTCAGTTTATCTGAGCCTTGAGTTCATCAAGAACTTATTGAGTCTCGTGTTCTTGATTCAAAGAGACTTTTCTTCAAATGGACCTTGTCCGATCAGCATCTTGACACTCGAGCTTCTTCGAGTTCAAAATCTTCCGAGTTCGTACATTCGACCCCCTCAGTCACATTATTTCAGCTATCGATTTCTTCTTGTCTGATCTGATTAGCTCGACTGATCAGATCAACACTTCTTCAGGATCATCTGTGGATAACATCAGGTCATCTTCATCAGGTTAGCATATCAGATTATCATATCTGATCTCGATCATGTCTGGTCTCGATCAGTCTCATCTGCTATCTTCATATCGATCTTGATCGATCCTTTTGATCATCTTTTTTGCTTCATCTTCCGATCCGCAACCTTCTCTTACGATTTCTTTGGCTTTAGCTTTTCTTCACTTCTGATTTTGCACAGCTCATCAGGTAACTCCGGAACTCATCTTAACTCATTTGATCTCGATCACGTCTCGTCTGCAGCCTCGTCTGATCTCGATCATCTTCTTCTGATTTCTTGAGTTCCCCCTCAATTTGTTCTTGCGTTCCCCCTTAACTTGTTATCTGTAAATTAGCTTGAATAACACAAGTTAATAATGTTTTGGCATAAATTATCAAAACTAAAATATCCCAACAATTTCCCCCTTTTTGATAATGACGCCATAACATTAAAAAATATGCATTTACAGAGATCGGGTTTTTGTTTTAATAATTAGATCAGTTCAGGCCATCACTTTGAAAATAGTGATCTGTTGAACTACCCGCTCTGATACCAATTGATGGTCCCATTTTTTTTGGTGTTTGGAAAACCCATTTTGCGCGTGCGGAAGCGAAACATGTAATGTGATGCATATAAAACAGGGGTGAGGGAATGGTGATACCAAATTTTTGCTTTTAAGAACGATGTGTGTTGTTTTGCTTGTAATTGAATGTATATGGCAAGTATGAACATAAAGCGGTAAAGAACACACAAGATTTTATAGTGGTTCAGACGAAACTCGTCTTACGTCCACTCTTCCCTTAATACAGGGGAACCTTAACCGAACTTAACCTGCGGGACTTATACCCCTCATGGGATGGCCAAGATGTTTACCGAGTTCGCACTCAAGCGGGACTTATCTCCCTTACGGGATTGCCGATAGATGTTTACCGAGTTCACACTCAAGCGGGACTTATCTCCCTCACGGGATTGCCGATAGATGTTTACCGAGTTCACACTCACCTAACAATCTTAACCTAACTTTGGGTTTGGGTAAAGGTTTGTTTGGTTTCCAACTAGGTTGAGATTTTCCCTTACATTTGTTTAGCCTCGATGCTAAGGATGGGAAAATCTCTCTAAGCTTGGGATATAGCATTTGTGCTTAGATCTAGGGTAGAACACTCTTGAATATATGCGTGTATTTCTAGCTCTGTGTTCTATGGTGGGAATGCTTGAGTATATAGGATTGGGAGCACAATTCCTGTTGAATGCCTTAGCCGTGCTACGATCGGGCCATATTTCAGGACTCGCATCATCTGGCACACGACCTTGGCTGGGAACTGCTGGAACCCATATCTTCTTAGCTCTGTAGCATCGTTTGCTATACTCTTCCACATTCATCCACTCTCGATAATGAAGGAAGAACTTGTATTTATAGTGTGGATTTGAATGTTACCGTTGGAGAGAATCACATTCAAATCCATACTACTCTGTAGCTTTTTGCAGCTTTTCAGGCATGTCGTCTTCCTCTCATTGGTCCACGTCAGCTGAATCTAACGGCTATATTCTTGATTTCTTACGAGTCTCTAACGGCTATATTCTTGAGATCTTCCGAGTCTCGGGATCTTGATTCTGTTCGAGCCTTCGGGTTATCTCGAGCTATCGAACCTTCGTTTATCCGAGCCTTGAGTTATCTTATCTGAACCTTCAGTTATCGAGCCTTCGGGTTATCGAGCCTTCCGGGTTCATCAAGAACTTCTTGAGTCTCGGGTTCTTGATTCAAAGCAGACTTTTCTTGGCCGGACCTTATGCGATCAGGGCATCTGCCGACACTCGGGCTCACTGAGTTCGGCTCTTTCCGAGTTCGAGACATTCGACCCTCAGTCACATTGACCAAAGTTATCGATTTCTTCTTTGTCGATCCTCGATTAGCTCGACTGATCAGATCAACACTTCTTCAGGATCATCTGTGGATAACATCAGGTCATCTTCATCAGGTTAGCATATCAGATTATCATATCTGATCTCGATCACGTCTGATCTCGATCAGTCTCATCTGCTCATCTTCATAATTGATCTCGATCACGTCTGATCTTGATCAGTCTCTTTTGCTCATCTTCTGATCTGCAACCTTCTCTTCTGATTTGCTGGCTTTAGCTTTTCTTCACTTCTGATTTTGCACAGCTCATCAGGTAACTCCGAAACTCATCTTAACTCATCTGATCTCGATCACGTCTCGTCTGTAGCCTCGTCTGATCTCGATCATCTTCTTCTGATTTCTTGAGTTCCCCCTCAATTTGTTCTTGTGTTCCCCCTTAACTTGTTATCTGTAAATTAACTTGAATAACACAAGTTAATAATGTTTTGGCATAAATTATCAAAACTAAAATATCCCAACAAGAATATCCTGAGCATGTTTATAAGCTAAAGAAAGCTTTGTATGGTCTAAAACAAGCACCTAGAGCTTGGTATCGAAGATTTACTAATTTTTTACTTAAATTTGAATTTTTGAGAGGTGAAGCTGGTAGAACCTTGTTCATCAAAAATACGGATAATGATATCATGGTTTCTCAAATATAAGTTGATGATATTGTATTTGGTTCAACTAGTGATGAAGTGCTAGAAAATTTTGTTAAAGAAATGACTTGTACATTTGAAATGTCTGTGGTTGGAGAACTAAATTTCTTTCTAGGAATTCAAATCAAACAACATAAAGATGTTATTTTATTTTCTCAAAACAAGTATGCAAAATATCTGGTGAAAATGTTTGGACTTGATAGTTCTAAAGTCATGAAAACCTCTATGGGTTCAACTCAAAAGTTGAGTAAAGACACCACCTACTTTGTACAAATCAATGATTGTTAGTCTCTTGTATTTGACTTTTAGTAGGCTTGATATTATGTTTAGTGTCTGTATGTGTACTAGATATCAAGCAAATCCTAAAGAATCACATGTTAATTCTGTGAAAAGAATCATAAGATATGTTGCTGGTACATGTGATTTAGGTATTTGGTATATCTAAAGACACTAATTGCTCTATAGCTGACTATAGTGATACAGATTGGGCAGGTGATAGTGATGACAGAAAGAGTACTAGTGGAAGTTATTTCTACATGGGAAATAATATAATCTCTTGGCATAGTAGAAAGTAAAACTGTGTATCACAATCTACTGCGGAGTCTGAATATGTTGCTCCTGGAAGTTGTTTTCTCAACTACTATGGCTTAAAAAGATGTTAGATGATTACGGGTTGGAAAGTGGTATTTTGACTGTTTATTGTGATAATAGAAGTGCAATCAATATGTTGGTCCCAAGTACGAGTCACACACGTGTATGGGGGGGGGAATACACTTGTATAGTATTTTTCAACTTTTGAAAACCTTGCTGATCAGTGAGTCAGGCCTTCCTGAATTTAGTCCTGAAAAGCACAAATCACCCTGAGTCAAAGTCTACTGAGACAATAACTCTGAGCAGCTTTCAGTCCTTCAGATTAGCTCAACTGATCATGAGTGCTAACAATCCTGAGTAGCGCGGCACAAATAACAATCTTACTAAATACTCAGAAGAGTTGTTCAGTTTGATAGCTATCTATACTATCTAACTAAGGTGCGGAAAGTGTAGGCCCTAAGTTTATACTCGTTTTACTTTGCTGAAAATACCTTTTTCCTTATGAAAATACTAATTAAGGCTGTGACCAGTTTAATGCAAGTTCAGTAGATTGATTCCAACTGAGTCAGAAAACCTTTTAATGCTTCAATGAAAATATGCAACACTCAAATGCAATACAAAAAGAAAATAACACAACAAACTTATAGTGGTTCAGAGACTCAAGCTCCTACATCCACTCTCCTTGATCTTCAGGGGAATTCCTTAAACATTTCAGGAATCTGCTTGGTATATAGTGCCAAGGGACACTGATCAAATCACCTCTCTAAGGCAATGTGATCCCTAGGAACTACTTCCTGAGTCCAAGTACTCAGAACTACTCCTCTCAAGTTTTCAGTCTAAACACATCAGCTTACTAACTTTTACAACTCTCTCACAACTTCCAAACAACAACTACTCAAACTGCCTAACACTTAGGGTTTGGGTTTTGGTTTAGTTTCCAACAAAGGTGAGATATCCTTTACAATAAGAACAATATCAAAAGGCTAGAATATCTCTACTAAGCCTTGAATCTTAACCAAGGCTTAGTATGTGAGCTCTCTTCAAAGTGAAACACTTGGGAAATATGTAGGGTTTCGAGTGCTTCAAAAACAAACTTGAATATGCTTGAGCTCTGTGAGTTGATTGATTTCCCGTAACCTTGTGAATGTCCAAGGCCTTCGGTATTTATAGGCAACTCTCAAGAGTCACTCTTGAAAACTATCCGTTGGAAGAGATAGCATCACGGGTTTCCTCTTTTAGCAATATTTGAACGACTATATTAGGGTTTTGACGAACTCTTGCATGATTTAGGTAACATGCTGTAGAGTTAGCCTTTCATTGGTTCTGCAGACTGAACACATCAGGATGTCTGACTTTCCTCAGGACATGTCGTTTTTAGTGTCAGGACCGTACTGTGTTGTCACTTGCTAATTGGCTTCTGAACTTCAGTGAATACAAACAACAAAACGGCTTCTTTCTAAGGTCAACTCTTCTGAATGAGACAACCTTAAAAGACACTTAGTCCTTATTCCATTTGTCTACATGAACTCTTGACTTGATCATTTATATTGTTTTACAAATGATTTAGGACTTCAGAACTCAGTCCTTCAAGTCTTTTTAGTCTTCAGTCTTTCGGTCTTCAGGTCTTAAGTAACATTCTTATACTAACCTGAACTATTTTTGTTGGCTATACATGATGCAGATATTTACCTAAGACTTAGACTATGCTGAAACCTGTTTCTAGACTAGATCAAGACTGATCTGAACATGTCATACTCAGGGGTTTTAGGATCTAATCAAAATCTTCCTTGTATTAAAATCATCTCCCAACACAATATATCTAAGAATCATGTGCAACATTCTTTGACTAAGAATATAAGTATTAGACATCACTTTATAAGAGATTTTGTAGAGAAAGAAGTTGTGAAGTTAGAGTACATTTCTACTGAAAAACAACTTGTGATATCTTCACAAAAGCCCTTGATTATGAGAGGTTTTCTTCCCTTAGAAAATCTCTTGGTCTTTGCTCTATCTGAAATTTTATTCAAGATGTTGTGACAAATGTTGTATAACATTTGAAACAACATTATGATTTTAATAACGAATCTGTCTATTTGTTTATTAAATCATTGTTTTTTGATTGTATTGTCTGAATCCTGATTTAAATATAGAGTCATGGGTATATATCTCTTAAATGCATTAAAATATACACAATATAGATGTGTAATCACTGAGTAACTATGGGACCCGAAGCTCACTACTACGATGTTCTCTTTTTAAAAAGTGATTAATTATACATCAATGTTTGTTCATAATCCACTGAGTAATTATGGGGAACGGAACTTGCAACTACGATGTACTCTCTTGAAAAGGTGGATCAATATGAACTTGTGTAATAAAAATCAAAATTTGCAACACTTGATGATAAAACTCATGCAAAAGTAGTGTTGAGATATATGTGTGCCAACATTTTGTGAAACATAATGGATTTGAATTTTTTACTAATCGAACATGATCTATTTAATTTCAATTTAAGTTGAACATTAGATTTAATTTGTTATTTAATCAATTGTATTTTAATTTCAGATATAGTTTGTTTTCAGATTTTAATTTGGTGGCTTTGGACACATCACACGATCACATTTTGAATGTTAGTAGGTGGTTATTCTTTTTCCACTCTCTTGTTGGTTTTGTGTATGTTGTGTGTAATAACTTCTCTTCTTTAATCTCTACTTAAGTTCGACTTGCTTGTGATGTTATTTACCTAAAGCTGAAACCATTGTTGTTGCATAAAGGATTCGAGGTGTGCTTGTTTACACTTTGTTTTATTTCATTTTCGGTTTAATACTTATTTCCCTCCTATTTTCATTATATCATTATTTTAATGTCTGAGAAAATTATTTGATTTAACAGATATATAATGGAAAATTCAAGCAATCCTTCGGTTCCCACAAACTTTTCTTCAAACCCGCAAAACCCTTTCTCTCTTTTTTATTCGAATCCTCTAAACCTACTAGCATATATGGCTGAGATACCCAGAAAATGTTGCTAAGAATGTTGGAGGGTCATCATCCTTATCTATTCCTGAACCTGCATCAATTTCTATCCCTTATTCTACACCTGAATCTCTGATCCGCATTATCATCAATCAAATTAGCGATCAAAACCCCATATCACTTCCTAGCATATTTTTAGGTACCAAACCCATTGATATTTTAAAGTATGTTGATCTTACTGCTAAACCTTTAGCCTTCGAATTTGCACCACAACCATCTACTGAATTCCCTCCACTGAAGTTCCAAACCATTCTTACAATGTCGAACAAAACCCTAATGTGGAGATGGGTAAGCATGATTCTACTGATTCAGAAGGAATGGAGGAGAAACTGAAGAAAGTGCGACTAAGGAAAAAATAATGTGCTCCCAAACGAGGCGGAAGATGGGGTGGTAAGTGTTGGATGTCTCAGAGAACGCTTGGAAGAAAAGTAGACTGAACTGGCAAGAAACTGAAGCGGACAGATGGTGGTTCAACTGATCCTATCTCTGTGGAAGACTCTGAAGATGATGAAGAAGATGAAAATGTTCGCATGGAAAGTCCTGATGTAAGTCCTCATGTTCCCACTGCTGAGCCAGAAGCGGAGACTAATGATTCTGACGATGGCCTTACCATGAGTGAGATCTTAGCAAAGAAAGAAGCTCGAACAAAAAGGAGGAATGATCCAATGTTGCTGAGAAAGAAGATGATGTTTCTGAAACATCAAAACAGCCCTCTGAAGAAAAAGTTGATGAAGAAGATGATGTAGATGCTGAAGAAGAGGTTGTTGAGTCTGACAAAGAAGCAAGTTCTGACCCTGATCAATCCAATCCCATTTCTGATGAAGAAGAGGTACCAATGTATGAATCTGATCCCAATGATAAAACCTACTATGATAAGAGTACTAGAGAGTTTAAAACCATAAAGAAAAGATTCATAGTTGATGAGAGAGTGATTAAGAAGTCCGATCTTGAGGCAAACAACATGATTGATTTCGTGCAGAGTATGTCCTTAATTCATGCCTTAGAATATGCTAAGCCTTATTACATTGATTTGATAGCAGAATTCCATGCAAATTTGAAAAAGAGCACTGGAAACCGCATATCATCTAACTTTGGGAGAGTTAGGTTTAGGGATAATGCTACTATCATTACCCCTCACCTGATAACAAGTTTTTAAGAACTAAAACCCGTGGTTGAGGATAATGCTGATGACATTGATGAGTCTGTGTCTGTATTAACTGGTGGTAGGCAAGGTGTGTGGACTTTACAATTCTTTGCAGCTCATTTGACTTCTCTTTACTCTGTTATGCACAAACTTACTGTGTCATATTGGTTGCCCTCTAAGAACTCCACTGTGTTGACTAAGGAACAGGCTTCTCTGCTTTACAAGATAGTACATTTGAATAAATTGAACTTGGGTCAAACTATCTTTGATAATATGATTTCCTATGCTGGTAAGCATACACAAAAAGGTTCAACCCCTTATCCTAGTCTGATAGCATATTTTCTTGAAAATCTGGAGTTTCCTAGACCTAGAGGTGAGAAGTTTAGTGGGTTTATTGCAAGCTTTGGAATTTCTTCAGTTCTGAAAGGTGGAGGAGTTATTGATCTCCCATTAACAGGTCCAACAAGACAGAATCCTAATGTTGCTCATTATGTTGGCAACATTCCCTACAGCATAGCAAGGCACGATGGTAAACCCGTTGTGACTTTCTCACATGGCTTTATTATAGATTAAATTAATTCTTTACAGAATCAGATTGATGCCTTAATCATGCACCAAGCATTCTGGAGGAAGCTGCTTTCTACTCCAACAGGAGGAGAATCTCCTGATGATGATGGTGATGATGGAGTTGGTCCATCAGGGCATGCAGGTGAGAAAGATGATGGAGGAGAAGTTGTTGCACAAGAAGATGTTGAGTTTGATGATGTTGTTAAAGGATGTGTTGAAGTTGTTGTTGATGAGGCTGTTAATGGTGCCATCAATGCTGATGCTGGTAAGAATGTAGCTACTGAGGAAGAACCTAAGGAGGGTAGTGAAGAAAGCTGGAGTTCTGATGATGATGAAGCCAAGAAGACAACACCAACCAGAGATTCAGTTTCTCCTGAAACTGCTGAATTATTTGATGAAGTGTGTGGTGTTGATGGTTAGTAGGTAGACTACAGACAGGGGGAGTTTCCTCCAAGTAAGAGGGCAAGTTAGGACTATGGAGATGCAGTCATTTCATTTGGCCCAGTCTTTCACCTTACTTATTTACAAAAATTCAATATGTTGTGTAATTTATTTATGTTTTTTATATTTATGTTTAAACTCTTTTAATGGACATGTAGTTGATAGGATTTACATTTCTGTCATTTACTTTTGTTGATACTCTGTTGGCCTAAGCACTCTGTTGATGTGCTTAGTGATTTATATAATATGGTTAAATAGTAGTTGTTCTACAAATGACTATTATTTGTTTCTTTACTGACACATGTGTTTTACAGTTGAAAGGTCAAATTGGGAGAGTTTATTGATGTTGTGCGGATGTTGTCTCACATGTTGAACAACATTCTGACCAACATCAGTAATTTGCCCTTTACTCTAACGCTAACTCCAGTTTATTAGATGTTTCTTTTTATGTTTCCCACATTGCAGGTTGAAGATATATCAGTTATATGTCAAGTGGTTGTAGTTGTAAGAGTGAGGAGTAAAAAGATCATGGGTGGTTACCACAAGATCATGAATAGAACATTGCAATTGGGTCTGAATTCTATATACACACTGCATTGGACGAATTAAAGTGAGCAAGATTGATATACCAATTACTCTTCTCCAAAATTCTAAGTAATATCCAAGACACAATCTTGAGTACTTTGTACATCTAGGAGTGTGAGGATTGGTACTATTTGTTTGTGTTGGTGGAATGTATTCCAACATTCCCATCAGTACTGTGTTTGTCTAATTAGCATGAGTGTTAGGTTGAATAAGATCACTAGTCATTTGTGTGAAATGATTATTTAGGGAAGTGTGTTTTTACACTATACATTTTGGGGTCTTGTAAAAGGTCCTTGTTTGTGTTACTACTCGTTATAGTGAAGTTTTTAGCCATGAGACTCGTATAGTCTGAATTAAGACTAAACATAATTTTGAAATCTTTTGCAAAGTATTTTTAAGATTTTTGATATTATATATTGTTCTATATGTTGCATAATATTTTTAATAACACTCTGAAAATCACGCACACTTTAAAAAAAAAAATCACTTTTTTTTTCTTTAATTGCAGAATAAAATTTAAGGCCCTTCCAAATTAATTTGGAAATTATTTAAGGCCTTGCCTTGTTGTGGGATTTATTTGTATTTACATTTGGTTTTGTTTGTTTTGTGTTGGCCTTATTGAATTGGGTTGCAACTTCTTGTGCTTAACCTTGGGCCGGGTTGTGTCCTCCTTTTTTTTTTTTTTCTTTTTGTAAGATCTTCGATTTGAGAATAAAATTTAATAATTATTCCAATTATTAAATTACAGAGTTCCCCATGTTTATTTTGCCCAAATAAAAGAAACTGAAAATTAGACTTTAAATTTTTATCTATGTTTTTATAAAAAAATCGTTAACGTTTTTTAAAAATTGTAAAACGTCAGAAGTTCAAATTCTTGAAGGAAAGTGCAAATATTTTATAAACAAGTGCAATAATAAATTTTCACTTGATACAAAATAATTGCACTCGATCCAGAATGTTTGCACTCGCAAACAAAAATTTGCACTTGATCCAAAATCATTACACGCACAAACAATATTCGTACTTGATCTAGAATAATTGGGCATGTGCTAAAAAAAAGTAGAATAACACAACTATCTCGAATTCAATCAATTTTGTTAAAAAAAATCTAAAAATCGCAACGAAGTTTGCAGAATTCAGACATTCACATAACGTAAAAATTGCACAATAAAATTGGTAGGTATGTGGAGGTAGGGATTTAGTAGTAGAATGTAATTAATCCTAAAAATAATGTTAGACAAATTTTATTAATCATTTTTAAAAAATTTGTTGTATAAAATAAGTTTTTTATATTATTAGTTGGTTAAAAATTTATTGGTCTCATGTACATCATGTGCACCATGCACTCCGTGGTGTATTTTTGAAACTTACAACTTGTGGCACTGAACCATACAACCTGTTTACATTAAAACATGCAATTTGTGTTCGTGAAACAAGTTGTATGATTCAGCGCAACAAGTTGTGTGTTTAAAAAATACATTGTGAAATGGATCTCAACCTTAGTAATTTAAGTTATATTACACACTTGGCATGTCACGTATGCATAACAATTCGACTCAGCAGTTTCAGGCAAAAATGAGGGTGCGTGGCCCGCATGCGCCCAAAACGACGTCGTTTTGGACGTTTTTAGTCGACCTCCGGCAGTTTGGGACTAAGCTGAAACAAATTTAATACATATGGACTTAATTGACAAGATCGATAGTTACATGACCATTTCCATAAATGTGGAAAGTTATGGGATGATTTTGGTTTAAATCCATGATAAATATGTATCATGTATGAGACGATCTCATACATGTGATTTTCAAAAATTAAAATACGGTCTACATTCTTTGCACACAAGTTAACAAAACAACTGGCTAACCTGATATGGACCAAGAAAAAATGTAACACCAATATATATAACGATATAAACTATAATGATGAGATTAATACCCGAAATTAACCTAATTTGTTCCAATTGACATATTTGTTGAAGTAAATTATTTAATTCTTTATCTTGTATGTATACAAACGGATTTGATCATATGCATGCAGGTGGACACAAACTTATATGCTCACCGCTTATGTGGCACGCCACATATGCAAGGTCACCACCATCATTTATTTAGTTTCTTTAATTAATTTAATCTTCTCATTAATTATATAAACCTAAACCCTAAACTATGAACCCTAAATCATGAACCATTCAGGCCGAGTGAACCATGGACCACTCGGCCCGGGTTTGGGTTCGGGTCGAGTAATTTTTTTTTATATAATTAATGAAATTGGGTAAAATATGGAATATATATATAAATGAGAAGATTGAATTAATTAAAGAAACTAATTAAATGATGGTGGCGACCTTGCATATGTTGCGCACCACATAATCGGTGGGCATGTAAGTTTTTGCACACCTGCGGTCATATGATCAAATTCGTATATACAAAACTCTCTTCCTTTGATCAGAATCTTTCCAGGTTTTGCGTTTGTGAAGGAATTGCAAATTGAGCCTTCTTCCCAACTTATCCTTCTTCACTATTACTGTATACGACGTCACTTCATATCTTGGCCCAAATTCCTCCTTGTAACTTACATCCCATCCTAACCTCCCATATCAATGTCTTCAAAACCTAACCCATTCAAAATTTATTACATTGAAAAACGAGAATTATAAAAAAAAAAAAAGATTTGTAATTACATAAATCCTGTCATTAGTATATCTTATTTGCTTGAAAGTCTTTAATCACATAAAACAATCATTTTCTTATTCTCAATCAGTGAAGCATCTGAATCTCGTGATAGGAGTTCCTAGTGACAATTTGATTTCTCTGATTTCACGATTCCATAATAGATTTTATTTTTCTATATATATTTTTAAGTTTGTGTATTGTTAAATATTACTTTTAAGCTTGATACAAGTTCTTTTTAACTATTTCATATTTAAATTTTAAAATGATTTTGTGAAAGGTTAACAAAATTAATTTTGTTTCTTTTATTATTGATTAAATAATCAATTTTAAATTACTTATAAAAAACAATCCTAGTCCAATTTTAAATTGCTTAAAGCTGATTTTTAGTTATAATTTTAAAATCTAGCAAATATTTTTCAAATTTTCAAATATTTTAAAAAACAACATAATATTCAAACACTATTCACTTTTAATTATGCTACATATATTAGTTTGTAAGAGTAAAATCTCATGCAAACAATTGTAAAAATCATGATCCTCTCAGGCTCCGTTTACTTTGAAAATAGAATTAGGGTGGATATGATAATGTGGGATGAGACTAGGGATAGAGGGTAAATTTACATATCTCATCACCCATTTACTTGAATGAATTTGTTAAAATTCGATACATACACATTTATTAAAATACCCTTCTCTTAACCTCCATCTCCACTTCACATTCATTGTCTTCTCCACGGAGAACATGAAAATTAACTCATGTTGGGAGATGAATTTAATAGAGATTTTGATTAGATCCCAAAACCCCTGAGTATGACATGTTTCAGGACAATCTTGGTAGTATAGGATCAGGTTTCAAATTGTATTTAGATTCAGGATTATCTGCACCATGTATAGTCAGCAGATATAGTTCAGGATAAGATAGGTTTAACAAAGTTTTGGACTGAAAGATCTCAAAAGATTACTGAAGACCTAAAACATACTGAAGTTCAGAAGAACCTGAAGTACGAAGAAACTGAAGACCAGAAGATCCTGAAGACCAAAAGATCCTGAAGATTATTTTGTACTGAATCAAAAGACCCTGAACAAGTCACTTCCAGTTTAATAGTGTTTGTTCATTCTTAGTACAAACAAAGAGAATGTTATACGATCGTGAACACTAAAGAAAATATCAGATCAGTGTGGTAGACTAAAAGAGCCATTTTGTTTATCTCTGTTCAAAGGAAGATTCCAACCAATGAGGAGGCGACAACAGCGTACTTTACTGACACTGAAAGCGACATGTCCCTGAAGAATGTCAGCGTCGATATTTGTCTTGTTCACAGAAATTGGTGATTGGCTGCTTGTCTGGATATTTCCTAAAACATGCAAAGGTGCGTTCAAATCCTAATATAGCCGTTCATCAGTTACTCAAAGAAGAAACCCTAGATGCTATCTCTCCAATGGATAGTTTTCAAAGGTAGACTTCTGGAGAGTTGCCTATAAATAACAGAGGCCTTGGACATTTCAAAGTTACTGGAAATCAAAGCAACTCCAGATCTCATTCGTATTCAAGTAATCTTGTGAAGCACTCGAAACCCAAAGAATTTTCCAAGTGTTTCATCTTTGAAGAGAGCTCATTTACTAAGCCTAGATTTAAGATATATCCAAAGCTTAGTTAGATATCCTAGCCTTTTACTTGTGTTTGATTGTAAAAAGGATATCTCACCTAGTTGGAAACCAACCAAAGCCCAAACCCTTTGATTAGGTAGTTTGTGTGTGTAGTTGTTGGAGAAGTGAGAGTTGTAAAGAATAAGTAAGCTGCTGTGTTCAGTCTGAAAACTCTAGAGAATAAGTTAGTAAGTTGATTGTTCAGTTTGAAAGCTTGTGTGTGTTGAGTTAGTAAGCTGCAGTAGTTCAGACTGAAAACTCGTGATAGAAAGTTAGTAAGCTGCAGTAGTTCAGTCTGAAAGCTTAAGGTAGTAGAAGTAGTGAGTTAAGGAATTTCTCTGAGGATCAGAGAGAGTGGACGTAGGAGCTTGAGCCTCTGTACCACTATAATTGATGTGTTGTTTGCTTTCTGCTTTGCATTATTATCTGTTGCATATTTTCACTGAAAGTATTCTGAGGTTTTCTGAAATTCAGTTGGAAACAATCCACTGAGGTTGCATTAACTTGATCACAGCCTTAACCACTATTTCATCAAAGAAAAGATTTTCAGCAAAGTAAAACGAGTATAAACTTAGGGCCTATACTTTCCGCACTCTAGATAAGTTAAATTAGATAGTTGTCAAACTGATCAACTCTCCTGAGTAGTCAGTAAGATTATTATCTACTCCAAGCTTATTTGGACTCTGTTGAGAAACTTCGAAATCGATTGAGCTAATCAAGTCTCTGGAAGCTCGGCCAAAGTTATTGTCTCGATGAGACTTTTGACTCAGGGCATTTTTGTGCTTCTCAAGACTGAAACTCAGGACAACCTGACTCTCTGATTATAGTATTTTCTGAAAAAGTTAAAAATCACTATACACGTGTATTCCCCCCCCCATACACGTATGAAACTCGTTTACCCTGGACCAACAACTCAGTTCTGAAATCTTATATTATAAAAGGAGGAGTGCACCTCCAAAATACAACCAAGTGTCTCATCTACCGTGCTGCTAAGTGTCCCACCTCTCAAATCTTAAATAATTTTTTTAATTTATCATTTTTTTTAATCTTATTAATTTTGCTATTTTCACCTTATATCAAATCTTAAAAAATATTTTTTAATTTATCCGCATCTTAAAAAAGATTTTTTAATTTATCCGCCTCTTCACCTATCCTCAGAAAATTTTCACATATTTTCTTCAGACAAGGGGCCACGCTCGGTGGTGGTCGCTCGGTGGAGGATTTTTTTTCATTTATCATTTCTATTTCAGTTTTTTCATTTTTCTTCCCTACGTCTTTCAAATGCAGAGAATATGGAAACGGGCCGTGCTCGGTGGCGGTCAATGGCTATGGGCGCGGAAACAGACGGGGGTCGCGATCAGTGGCTATGGGCATAAAATCGAACGGGGGCTGAGATCGGTGGCTATGGGCATGAAATCGGACAGGGACCGCGATCGGTGGCTATGGGCTTAGAATCAGATGGGGTCGTGATCGGTGCGGTGGCTATGGGCGTGGAATCAGACAAGGGCCGCGATCGGTGCGGTGGCTAGGGCACGAAATTAGACGAGGGCCGCGATCGGTGTCTATGGACATGAAATCAGAAGGGGGTCGCAATCGGTGGCTATGGGCGAGGAATTAGACGAGGGCCGTCTAATTTGAGAGATTATCTTCATCTATTTTCTTTCCCCGCCGCGCCGGGAAATGACGCATGCGACCAATCCGGAGCATATTCTTCATCAACAGAAGATCAATCAACAGAAGATCAAGGTAATCTTCTTACCGGGGGATTATACATCGTTTCATATATATGCTGCAATCCTTTATTGATGAATTGTTGGCATTTGAAAGAAAGGGAAAAAAATTAAATCGACAAATGCATCCATGGAAGAGATGAGTTAAAGAAAAAAAATGTAGCTACAACAAATAAATGATTTGATGTACGGTAGAGATATTCTCCCCCAAGAAATTAAGTCTCGTGTTCCTCCAAAATTGATGTTGATGGAAATTAATTAGTGAATTTACTGATAATTAGCAATTTGAATTAATTGATTGAAATTGTCTCTAAATTTGGAATGTCTTTAAATTAGTAAGGAACTACATTACATTGAGTAAAATGAATTAGGGTAATTATGGTGTGATCCCCTACTTAGCCACTGAAATAAATTGGGTCACTGGTTCGACCGGTTGAATCGTTACATGAAAACCGGATAACTCGATTATTATATATATATATATAATACAATATCATAAAAGTCAATATTTTGATACATAAGATTATAAAATAGATACATGTCCCTTTAAATTTAATTTTTGTTCAATAATTAATTTTAATCATTTTATATTTTAGTTTTACTATAGTTGAATTAAATTCGAATGCTTTATTTCTATGATATCCATAAAATATAAATAAAATACAAATTAATTACTCTGAAGTAAATTATATGTTATAAAGGGAGAAATTAAGATATACAATTTAAATATGAAAATAAATATGTATTTATATTTCGTGACACATTGTAACAAAAATAAGTTATAGCCTAATGGTAATGTACTGCAGTAGCAACCCATTGGTCCAGGGTTTTAGGTTGGTTCACAGCGGTTAAAATTTTAACAGTATTAGTTTTTTTATTAAAAGGTATTAGTTGTTTTATCATAAAATATTAGTGTAGAGTAATATTAATTTACATAACTCATCAAATCAACTATGCATATGTAGGGAAGGAGAGAGAAACCTAGAGGTGATTGTTGGATTTATTGGTTTGATTGGAAGAAAATCATAGCCCAAGCGGTCATGTTGGATGTCCAATATAAGCTCCTTCCCCTGATTGTTGTGAAAATCACGTGGGGTGAGAAGGAGCAGAGAAGGAACATAACATGGTTGTTTTTTGCTTTTTACCCAAAAATACTGATAACTATTGGATCTACTCGGGTGATTGTCCAATTAAAAGTCTTGATGCCACTGGTTAGTCATGGTTAATATTTGAATGGAGCTCATCAGTTTGCAGGGGAAAACTAATTTCTTCGAGAAAAGAGTGGGTGAATATCAGAAGGCTTCTGTAATGTCGAATTTGAAGGCTTCTGCGAATCATGTCTTCAACATGGACTTTGGATTTTGTGGTTTGAGTCTAAAGTATTGTTATGTAGGGGTTTAATTTACAACCCATGTTCTTATATTCAATTTTTGGTTTTCTTGTTGGGAGTATTGGTTTTTAAATTGATGAAATTATCTTCAGGGTTGTAATTGGTCAGGTGAAAGAAAGATGATTATGGAATTATTTTTTTGGTATTTGAATTTATTGCGATGATATTTTGAATGGATGGTTATGGATGATAATTTGGTCCATCTCAAGAGACAAAGAGTACGAGCAAGGAGAGAAAGAAAGGGATTTCTGTATTTTGGTTTTAAAATTTTCTCTCATTTTTATAGGTGTGCAATTTTTACGCCCGTGCAGAATTTTAGGGTGCAAAATTGTGGCAGTGTGCAGAATTTATGGGTGTGCAGAATTAAAAAAAATAATTAAATAAAAGGACAGATGATGAATTTTTTTGGGGGTGTGCATAATTTTTTACTGGTGTGCAGAGTTAAAAAAATAAATAAATATAAGGACATATAATTAAAAAATATGGGGTGTGCAGATTTTTTTATAAAAAAAATGGGGGCGTGTAGAATTTTTTACTGGTATGCAGAATTAAAAAAAATTAAATATAAGGACATATAATTAAAAAATATGAGGTGTGCATAATTTTTTTAAAAAAAATTGGGGGCGTACATAATTTTTTACGGGTATGCAGAATTAAAAAAAATAAAATAAAAGGATATATAATTAAAAAAAAATAGGGTGTGCAGAATTTTTTGATAACTTGAGAATAATTGAGAATGTACAATTTCAAACATATACGAATATGTAATTTTTTTGAAAATTAATTAAATAGATGATTAAAAAAATAATTGGGGTGTGCAGAATTTTTTACGAATGTGCAGAATGTAATTTTTGGCTGATTTTTTGTTACTAAAAAAATTATTAAATCAAATGACATATATGTAAAAAAAAATTGGGTTAAAAAATCTGCACATTATCACCAATTTCAACACATTATTGAACCAATTTAAAATTTAAAATCAATAAGGATAATTTGGACATTTTGGTCCAATTTTAGCACCTTAAAGTAATGATTAAAAAGTAATGTATCTTAGAGTAAATATGCTTTATAAATGACACCTTAGAGTAATTATCCCTAAAAATATTTATCAGGTTAATAATATTTATTTAATAAAACTAAGCGCATGAATAGTAAATATTTCGTAAAATCAATCATTTATAGCAGAAGAAGCAATGTAATAAAACATAATATTTACAATACAAGTAAATTTCTTCTTCTAATCGAGTTACAAGCAAATTTCTAATCAAGTTCTCAAGAATGGAAGTTTAAAAGACACATGAAAAATAATCTAACCAAATGCTTGAGTAAGAGATAATGATCAAGTTTTATAAAATCACAAAAAAGAGTTCTAAATTTTGTTTTATCTTCCACGGTTGCACCAAACATGTAACATTACAATTTAAAGTTAATCAATCAAACAATGAGGCAAATTTGTCCACCTGCAAAGCCATCTCTAGCACAATCAGACCAGTCATCTTTGTTTGGGTGCTTTTGTTTCATCTACATACACAATAAAAATATAATAAGTGCCCATACGGAAAAAAAAAATCAAAGGAGCAAATTCTAAAGATATAACTCACACATGAAAAGGGTAAAACTTTTTCTCCACCGTTGAACATTGTTATACGCAGGCGCAATAGACATGAGAAATGCAACAATATGTATTGAAAAGAAATAATAGCATTCCAATTTGTAAGGTGAAATTGATTACCACAGCAAACCTATTAAGTATTGCACATCTATCAAAATAATTTGCAAATGCCAGCAATCAACTTACATTAAACACCTCAGAAATCAAAAGATGAATATTACAGTACATTGTGAAAAAAGATGAATGATTTGGCCACCGAAATAGAGCATCGGAAATGTGGGACACCATTTACTTAATAAAGTATTGAATTAGTAGCATTAATTTCTACCACACAAACTAAATAAACAACCGAGAACTCAAATCAAACGCTCAAAATAATTGTGGTCTTTCAACCGAGATAAACATAATATATATGAAATTAAATACACATTAATAACACAAAAAATTCCAGAAGTGACATTCATTCCTACAATTTTCACCAGGTTGACATACGCAATATGGAAAATCAGACATATTTGATGAACATAGGTAGTTCTGTTATATATTTAAGAACAATATTCAATTAAGGCAATATCTGAATTGAAAACAACATATAGCAAAAAGCAACAGGAAAATATTGGTCAATTAAAAACTTCATGCTTCAACTAAGTTTTTTTTTTTTTTTTTTTTTGATCCGAGCTTCTACTAAGTAAGTTATGAATTCCCTATAACTTCAGACTTAATGGTAATGATTGTAATTTCATATGCTCTATTCTGGAAAAATCATGTAATAATTTTCAACTGTATGTTTAAGTATTTCAAAATTATTAACCCCCTTTCCCTACAATCAGAGGTGGAAAAATTTGAATTTGTAGAATTGTGTTAAGCTATGTGGAATTTAAAATTTTGAAATTAGAAACAAATTGTCAGTTTCAAAGAATTTTGTCTCATCTACATAGCATAAAAAAAAAACTCTCACTTACCAAAAAATATTAATATTAATTTTGAAGAAGAAAATAAAAAACAAAAAAAGTATATTACGTATTATACCTAACAAATCTATCGGCAAAATCCTAAACCACAAACAAGAGTACACGACTGGATCCGGTCATCTGTGAATAGTCTCCACCTACGTGTAGCTATGACATCCTCATTATATTATACATCACATAAAATATTCAATTTTCACTTGCTATATTTTTTTTTTTGGATGGTTATTTCTGGCCCTGCTTGTTTGTTGAGAGTTATTAGGAGCCAAAATGGTTATAAAAAAGTTTATGTTAATGTCATTTTCAATTATTCTTGGAGGTCATTAATTTGTTGCTTCTCATTGGCATTTGTCTCTTTGTCGAGTTAATTCGTGATTGTCAATCAGTATGCTTTTCTTCTGATAATATCCAGCATGAAATTTTATATATGCTTCCTTGAGGATTTACACAATCCCCCAAGATTCAAAAAGTCTATTAGGATAAAATTAGGATTAGGAACTTGATAATGTCAAGATAAACTTGAATTAATATAAAGACAAAGTCATTGTTTAATTTAAAAATTAAATGAATTATTTTTTATAAATCATTTGAAATATAAATAATTTACAATAATATATATACATATTTATTTAATTATATTATCTCCGTAACCTATTCTTTTCTTTATGTAGCAACGGATGCTATTAGGATTATTTATATCCTGGACGAATATACATCATGACGATGTCATTGATAACATATTCTATGGTAAGTGTACGTGCACAGAAACTTATAATATAATATTATGTATATATATGTAGAATTTAGTTCGATTTCGATTTTTACAACATGAAAATAAATAAATAAACAAAAGTTGAATCATCACGAATTCTATATATATGGAAAACAATTGTAATCCTGTATTTTTAAATTAAATGGTGATAATTATTACAATATGAAATTAAATGTAATTTCATTTGAATATTTTCTAGCCCAATAGAAATGTGATACATATTTTTTTTAATATGTTATAAAAAAATTATTTTATAATTTAATTATTTGGATAACCAACCAAATACCATCTTAGAATCAAGTCAAATTTAAAATTCTTATATTAAAATAATTTTTTGGAACTGATGAATTTATTTACATTTTGAACAGGGATTGATTATTTTCACGATGGATTATTTTGTCATCAATCATGATATCTTTTGGGATTGGGGGGTTAAGACCTTCTTTAGATCTTCTAAGTAGAAATCGTCTTGATGAAGATCTTCGACTACAAAATGAAGTGTTGAAATTTGGTATATGTATCGTAGAATTTTTCACTATGTATAACAGTCATTACACATGTCCTAGATATATGATGGTGGAGGGCCACATATGTTTTCTTATTAGTTTGTATGATCATTAGTATTGTAATATTTTGTTGTGGAAACGAGACTTATCAACATGTGATACCCTAAAGGTGTAACACTGATCAATAATTATTATTCACTATCTTCTTCTCTCTCCTCACTTCTACTTTTATATAGTTATAGATTACAATATACTATGCATATATATATAATTGATATGGAGCCTACTAGTGGACTCCTTATGGAGCCTAATAGATTTTTTACCTGGTCCGAACCCAACTCGACCTGACTCAAAACTGGCCCAAACGGTTCATAGTTCACCCGGCCCGAATGATTGATGGTTTAGGGTTTACGGGGTTTAGTTTAGGAATGCCAATAAGCTATTAGGCTTCATAAGGAGCCTACTAGTAGGTTCCAAATCAAAACTGATATACAGAATTGATATGGAGCCTACTAGTGGGCTCCTTATGGAGCCTAATAGATTTTTTACCCGGTCCGAACCCAACTTGACCCGACTCAAAACTGGCCCAAGCGGTTCATGGTTCACTCGGCCCGAATGGTTGATGGTTTAGGGTTACGGGGTTTAGTTTAGGAATGACACATATGCTATTAGGCTCCATAAGGAGCCTACTAGGTTCCATATCAGAATTGCATATATATCTTAATATTATATTTTGGTAAACCTTATTCAGCCTATGTGGCGGAACCACGTCAATTTGCACAAAGTCTAATTCAACCAGATTATTTCGTTTCGAAATCGTGCATTCTTATTCAAAGTTATTTAAATTATGTTTTTAAACTATCTAATTAAATTTAAATATTTTTATTTTTATCAAATTTTTTTATTAAGATTGCTACGTTTATTCATACATATATAGTTATATTTATATCTTCATGATTCCCATGTATCTAATTATATGCAGTTGCAAAAGAATATTTTTTGTCATATTTAACAAAGATATACTTAAATTTATAAAATCAATTATAAATTTACAAGGATGAAATAATGTGAATGTTATTAGATATACACACTACGTCTCATTAGAGTATATCTTTGTATATTTGATCTTTTACTCCCTCCGTCCCAATCATAATGACATTTTTACTGTTCATAAGGATTTAGTGGAATATTGATAAAGTGATAAAGTGGTGGGGTAGGAAGAATTGTTTATTAGTATTTTATATGATAAAGTGATAAAGTGATAAAGTGATGAATAATTGGGGGTAGAAAGTGTTGTTTATTAATATTTTATGTGATAAAGTGATAAAGTAATAAAGTGTGTAAGTAGCTTTATCATTATGATTGAGACGAAAATATGGGGTACTTGACCATTATGATTGGGACGGAGGGAGTATATTATATTATATATATTATATTATATTATATGCATTACAGGAAAATATAAAGATATTTATTTTGATTTTAATCTTAATACAAAGACATATCTTCTTAAGAAATCAAATCATATGCACGTATAAATTAAGTTTTCAATTTTTATCATATATATTTATGTATATTCACGATACATCATATTTATAAATTTTCATACACATGAAAGTGTATCATTATAAATTAATTTAATTGAATATTATATTAAATAAGGA
Organism: Stenogyne calaminthoides; assembly: GCA_037126765.1. Classification (NCBI taxonomy): domain Eukaryota; kingdom Viridiplantae; phylum Streptophyta; class Magnoliopsida; order Lamiales; family Lamiaceae; genus Stenogyne; species Stenogyne calaminthoides. The sequence goes on from JBBCBC010000026.1 coordinate 14,014,344, forward strand.
TACAAGAGTACTAAAACAAAAAAAGAGGGCAAAAATCACGTTCAACCCATACTCAATCTAGAGTTTTTTTTTTGTTTTCTTTTCTTTTCATAACAATAACAATTTTTCTAATTTAATAAATTTATTGATTTAATTTTATTTTGTATAGTGCAGGAAGTATTAGACAAGTAATTACTTCTAATTTAAAGAATTTGTTAATATGATTTTGTTTTGTATATTGCATGGAGCATTGAGTTATGTAATTTGAATTCTAAATTGGTTATGAACGTTAATTGCAATTGTGTAATTAAATTTTATTTTGTATATTACAGAGAGTACTGATGTAAGTAATTTGAATTCTAAACTGGTTATGAATGTTTATTGCAATTGTGGCAATTGTGTAATTAAATTAATAATTTTTTTGTATATTGTAGGGAGTATTGAGGTAAGTACTTTGAGTTTTGAATTGGTTATGAATGTTTATTGCAATTGTGTAATTAAATTAAAATTTTAATTTAGAATATAATTAAATTAATAATTTACGAATTCGTTATGAATGTTTATTTGGAATTGTGTAATTATTTTGTGTGGAACTTTTTTTTATATTGCACAAAATATTGAAGTAAGTAATTTGAGTGTTCAGTTAATTGTGGATATATTTTTTTAATTTTGTTAATAGCAATTAATATTCATGTTTTGTATATATTGTCAGGAGTGCTAAGATAAGTAATTTGAATTATGTTTATATACCAATTAATTAGTATAACAATTAAAATTTTCAAAGATAAAATTATATATCAAATTTTGTGTAGATATGATTAGTTATAACTATTTAAAATTGTTAAAAAAAACTAGACATTCTAAAGATTTTGTAAAATATACAAACAATTAGATTTTACTTTTAAAGATTTTGTATAATAAATATTTATCTGAAAAAATTATGTATGAAATTTTGCGCAGATATGATTAGATATAGCTTTTTAAAATCTTTCAAATAACTATATCTTTTTTTTTTTAAATAATAATAAATATTTGTCAGTCACAATAGAAAAAAATTAATTCGTCTTTTTGAATTGCAAAATCTTTCATAATAAATAAATGAAAACTTTAGAATTTCTTTTCAAATATCAACACTGTTTCATTCTCACGTAATACGCGGGTATACGAACTAGTATATATAATATATACAAACATTCTCTTTACAAGATATCAAATCCTCTAAAGTTAAAAATCAAAGAACCTCAAATAAGATTCGTATAACTTATAAGTAGTATTTTTAAAATCGGATTGTTCTGATCGGTTTAAACGGGAACTGATCACGGTGTCAGTTCGGTTATTGGCATAGAGCGGGCCTAAACTAAATCATTTTGAACCGGTACATGGAATCGATGACAATACATATATAAATAGATATTTGAATCATCCAATTTTTTTATAACAATTTAATCGATCAAAATAATAATCCAGTTCATTATTCGATTTTACTGTCGATGCGGATTTAAAAACACTGCTTTTAAGTTGTATTACAACGGAAAGACAAACAAACATTCAAGAACTTAAACTATAAATTAAACCTCAAGAATTTCCATAATTGTTATGTCAAAAAGTTATGACACAATTTTTACGTGTGGCATGTAAAGAGGGAAACTTGCGTTCACTTTCCACACCTTGGTATAGGGGTGGACGGTACGGCATACCGAAAATTTTCTCGCCATACCGTTACCGTACCAAAATTTTCGATACCGAAAAATTTCATACCGTTGTCGTACAGAAAATTCGGTATACCGAAATTTCGGTATACCGAAATTTTCGGTATGCCGAAATTTTCGGTAGGCGGATATTACATACCGATACCGTATCGAAATTTCAATATATACCGGTATACCGAAATATTTTCGGTACCGAAATTTCGGTATACCAAAATTTTCGGTATGCCGATATTACATACCGATACCGTATCGAAATTTCAATATATACCGGTATACCGAAATATTTTCGGTATACCGGTATATTTTTCCTAATATACGAAATTTTCCGTATACCGAAAATATTTAGGTATACCGAAATATTTCGGTATTTCGGTATACCGAAATTTTCTATATTTTCATACCGTTATCGTACCGAAAATTTCGATAAAATCAATATTTTTCGGTACGGTAAGTGCGGTATACCGGTATTTTCGGTATTTCCTCCACCCCTACCTTGGTATATGGTTTTCGTTATCACAATTTGTTACCGTTGAAAGAAACACAATCTTGACCCGTGAGAAATGAGTGGAACTGTACATTCATGCAATAGAATGAACTCATTTAAAGAAATACTTGACTCATTTAATATATTAAACATGTTTTGTGGATACATGGGTAGGATTGGAGCGAGTGCACGGATCTTAAATCTGTGCACCAGTTGCACATGAGACTTTGTCTAAATAAATACGTATTCAACTAATCTTGACTTTATCATTTTTATCTTTTTTGAATTAGAACTTTTGATTTATTTCTAAATTTAGAGACAAATCTATGAAAAAAAATATTAACAAATAATATTGGATTGAGAATTTTTTTTTACATAAATATCAACAAAATTTTTTTGAAATAAATATCAGTAAATAATAATGAATCTATTGATTTCTCAAAATTAAATTAAATTTTTTAATTTATCTAATTAAATCAAATATTTTATTTTATCATATTTATTTACATATTTATAAAGATCCTTATATGTTATATTCAAGCCCATGTCCTTATAAATCTCATAATGTCCACATTATAAAGATCATTATATTTACGACTCCTCACTTTTATATTGACGATGGGCTTCTATTCATTGATTTTTTCTTTTATGTTGATAGCAATTCTTTTAATTTAATAAATTTGTTAATCTAATTTTAGTTTGTATATTGCAAGGAGTATTGAGGTAAGTAATTTGAGTTTTGCATTGATTGTGAATGAGTTTTTTTTCTTTTTTATTCATAGCGATTCTTCTAATTTGATAATTTAGTTAATCTATTTTTTTTTATATTGCATGGAGTATTGAAGTAAAAGTTTGAGTTGTATATTGGTTATGAATGAGTTTCTTCTTTTGTGTTAATAGGGATTCTTCTAAATAGATAAATTTGAATTTCTTTAAATTTCAAAATAGAATTTCACTAGGTGAGATTTCACCCCTAGTGTGTGTAAAGTTGATTTCCGCCTTCAACCTGTTAATCTCTCGACTTACGGACCCTACAATCCTTGCTTCCCTGTTAGTCTGTTACGCAACCCTTCCGCTGGACGCCTCGCGATGGCGGCGGATCTGACTTCTCCTAACCAAGCGACGGAAACCGCCATGGATGCTAACCCCCCCTCTGGTTTTCACGACGCACAGATGCCGGGCCTTCATCAGAGTGTGGTTGAGGCACCGTCTAAATCGAACCCTAGGGTTAGGGCTTCGAGGCCCGAAATTTCCGCTACACACGAGAACCGCCATAACACGTTGCAGCATGAACCACATTTGACAAGTTCCGTCGTGGCAAATCACTAGAATACGCTGGTAAAGAACAGTGCGAACACTTTCCGCACACAGGGGACGAAGCCCTCTACAGGTATTTCCTCGCCTGGTTATTTGGTTTCTGATATGGCCCCGATGCCTGGGGTCATTGATGGTAATGAGGTGAATGCCCCTGGTTCAGGGGCTGGTCAATTCCCACCCCTTGGATCTAGTTTGAAAAATGATAAGCAGTAGACGCCGGCTGTTTCGGGTATGACTGCTGGGAATGCTTTTGGTGCGATTTTGGGTTGCTCGTCTTTCATTCATGCACTTTCACCTCAATATGTCCCACCTGTGAGGAAAGGTAAATTTTTGTCGGTCAATATCGATGATGCAATACATAAGCAGGGAGTTAAGCATATGGAGAATTCGCTTATTGGTCGAATGCTACTGAAACAAGGAGTCAAACCGATGCCCACGGAGGAGCTTCGATCTTCCATTGATAAAGTTTGGAACGTCAAATGTGACTGGAAATTTGTTACCTTGGTAAAGAGTTACTTCAGTATACAAATCTCGAACCCCAAAGAGAGAGATAGAATCCTTCGTCGACGCTCATGGCCTTCAGAGTTTGGGACGATGAGACTTCAGAAATGGGTGCCGGAATTCAACCCGTATAAGGTTAGATCTCCTATTGTGAATGTATGAGTTCGTTTATATGAATTGCCAATCAAATACTTCTATGTTCCTATTATTGAGTGTATTGCATCAACTATTGGTCCGGTTGTGGGGGTAGATGAACGTACTCGAAATCAAACTATGTGTCATTACGCTCGAGTCCTAGTTGAGTTGGATCTTCGTAAGGAAAAGAAATACAAAATCATGTATGAAAGATTTGGCCATTGCTCGACGGCTTCAGTAGGTTATGAACAGCATCCGGAGTTCTGTTCTCATTGTCAGATTGTTGGACACTCGCTTGATAACTGTCGAACTATTGGAGGGAATCCACCAGATGGTAAGCCGTATGACAGTTCGAAGCCTCCTCTCGGGAACGGCCCGAGAAAGGATGCAACGCATAAAAAATGGGTGAGAAAAGAATCTACAGAACAAAGGGCTACAAATCCTCAAAACGGAGACAACACGGTCAAGGACACTGAGATGCATGATTTAGAGGAGGATCCGTTAGGAGAGGAGCACTAGGCCTTTGGGTGCACCGTAAGCATGACACACGAGCAGATCTTAGAGGCAAATAGAGGAGAGAAGACTACAATGCAAGACAGTGATTGACATATACCGAGGAAAACAGCTTCGCCTTCTCGAGTCATCTCGTCTACTTCGGAGCCCGTTACATCGAATTCTTACACGAATTTGGTTGATGGCTCTACGGCCTCAGATTCAGATTCTCCTACCTCCGCTAGATGGGCAGACATGCTAGATGAAAATACTGAGAAAGATCTGGGGGTAGTGAAGTCTGGGCAGATCATAGAGAACACGATTCCGACAGGCATAGATTACCAAACGATGCTCACTCCACACGAGCAGCGCTACTTTGAGGCATGTGGAGGCAAGTTGTCTCCAAAAGATCCCTTGGGCAAGCTGATCAAAGCAAAACTAAAAAGGGCCCAAACGGAAGATACAAGAGAAGACAGGATTACAACACACGATTAAAGGCAAAGAAGAAACAAGATGCCTTTGACGCCTCTTTAGATTGAGCTACTGCTGCTAGCTAGACATCTAGTTTCATGATTTATAATGTACCCTTTGGTTATATGGTCACTTTTGGGCCATAGACACTCTCTTCTTGTTCGGGTCACTTTTGGTCTCACCCTTTTCTTTTCTTTTTTAATAAATTGCTTATTCTTCTAAATAGATGATTTTTTTTTTTTTTTTTTTTGTATATTGTAGGAAGTATTCCAAATATATATTTTACAAAATCTAATCATATCTGTACAAGAATTTAAATATCTATATTATTTATACTAATATATTTTCTATTTTAAATAATACTAAAAATATATAAAAGTTTACTAAAAATCTGTAAAATATTTACCACACAACAATGTATTACTCTATTACTAAATATTAATTCAGAATAAAATTTACCATCTTAAAGAATACTCCTTCCGTCCCAGATATATTTTCATAGTTGATTTTTACATGCGATTTTGCAAGCAAGTTTTGTATTAATAATTAAAATGATAAAGTGACATTTAAGGAGAGGTATGATAGATCAGAGGCCGTATCAGTGACTTTTAATCTGGGCGACATTTTCATGAGATTATTCTTCTTGGGCCATATCTTCAAAGCTGGGTCGCATCTTGGGAAGTAATTCAGCCGTTCATCTGAATCGCATCGCACGGTCACCTTTTATTTCCGTACCTGGCACAGTGTAACGGTATATAAAAAGTGGAGGATCATCTGCAGAGAGTGTGAATTGTATGAGGTAATTCCTCTTGATTATTCCTTCCTTATATTATCCGTACCATCGTTAACATTGCGCCATTTGCAGGTTTCGTTCCTTCGAGTGGCAGTAGATGTGAATTCGAGTGTAATCTGTTGAGAGTGTTCACATGATCGAGTCCGCGAGCTTAATGAATGACGAGTTGTTCTTCATGTTTATTTCTAGTCATGGATAGTGTCCACTGTTATTTTAATACTTGATGTCTCTGTTTTTCTAATTAAGTCTTCCCCTATTGAATTGGATTATTGCGAATTTGTTGTGTTTTCATTACGGAGATTGATTGGGACATTACAAGTGGTATCAAAGCCAATCCACTGCCCGCTAATCATGGCAGAAGCGGTTCAAGGGGCACAAACCCGCTTGAAAGATTTGTTCGAAGTGATTAAGAAGCATGATGAGGTATTCATGGAGAACGATGAGCGAATGAAGGGAATGGAGCAGAAAGTCGGGAAACTTGAAGATATATTGATTGGGGTGGGCCAGAATGTGAAAAACATTAACCAAAATATGGAGTATTTAATGAAGAAGGCCACTGACGCAGGTCAAGGTTCTTCAGGAACCAACAAAGAAGAAAATGGATCGGGGAAAGGCCGTAATGAGTTCTACACTCCACCTCATGCTAGACAACAGAAAAATGGAGGACAGGTAAATATGCAAGCAAATAACCACACTGTTAGGCTAAAATTTCCTGAATTTCATGGTGAAAATCCCTTGAGTTGGATAAGGAAAGCTAATCGTTTCTTTCAAATTATGCTTATGAATGAAGTAGCTAAGGTTTATCTCTCTGGATATTATATGATGGGAGCTGCAGATATATGGTACATGGAGTATGTAGAAGGAAAAGAGGGCATTGAATGGAATGAGTTTTCTGAAATGATAATGCAAAGGTTTGTTAGGTCGGGAAAAGAGGATGTGGTGATAGAATTCACCAAATTACATCAAATAAGTGATGTAGAGTCCTACCAAGAGAAGTTTGATGAACTTAAGTCTCTTGTCAAGGTGAAATATCCTAACCTAAGCGAAGAATTTTTGGTTTCTTGTTTCCTCAGAGGACTCAAGGAGAAACTAAGGATTCATGTTCAGCTATTCAAACCAACAGAACTCACTCAAGCCATCAATACAGCTAAAATGTTGGAATCTACCCTAGATATATGGAGTAAGAAGAACAAGTTGGGGTTCAAGCCAAACTACAACAATCCAGGCAAGTTCTCTAGCAACACTCACAGCAACAGTCCCAACAACCGTATCAGTCCCAGTGACAACAAGAAGAAGGAAGAAAACAGTGATACCATCCCATATAAGAAAATCAGTGATTCACAGAAAAGGAGGGCCTTAGGATTATGTTTTCATTGTGATGACAAATATTCCTATGGTCATGTTTGCAAGAATAAACAATTCAACCTCATGATTGTGGAAGAGGAAGAAAACAATGAAGGGGATACCACTAATGATGAGACCAGTGAAGAAAATCAAGGTGAAATTTACGTTCATGCTCTAGTAGGGAACAAGTCAAATACTAAACTGAAGATCACTGGTAATGTTAGAAAAAAGAAGCTACATATTTTGATTGACAGTGGTAGCACCAACAGTTTCATTGATACTACTACTGCCAATGAATTGAACTGCACTATTGAGGAAACAATTCCCTGGATTATCACTGTGGCTGATGGTGGGAAGACTACTAACAAATTCAAATGTAGTCAATTCAAGTGGTTCATGCAGGGAGTCTCATTTGTCAGTGACTTGAGATTGCTCAAGGTAGGAGGGTATGATTTGATTCTTGGAGCTGACTGGATGTGGGAACATAGTCCCATTACTTTTGATTTAAAGAAACATGAAGTCTCTTTCAGAAAAGAGAATAGGGAGGTTACACTAGTGGGGAATGAGGCTGACATTGAGTTCAAGATGATCTCAGCTAAAAATCTGCAGAGATATTTCTTGAAAACCTCATATGGCATCATTGCACAACTGTTTATAGCAAATGGAGAAGTGCAACAAGAGGAGATAGATGATGGGATCAGGAAGGCGCTAACTAGGTTCGAAGCCGTATTTGCTGAACCTAAAGGATTACCACCTAAGAGGAGGGTGGAACGTGAAATCAAACTCAAGCCTGGAACACAACCTATTTTCCAGAGGGCTTACAGGTATTCTCATGCACTCAAGGATAAAATAGAGAGGATGGTGAAGGACATGTTGAGTCAAGATCAAATTCAAGTGAGTGCCAGCCCTTTTGCTAGTCTAACTATATTAGTGAAAAAGAAGGATCTCACTTGGAGATTCTGTGTGGATTCTAGGAAACTCAATGATCACACAATCAAGAACAAGTATCCCATGCCTGTCATTGAAGATCTACTTTCAGAATATCATGGAGCTCAAGTGTTCTCCAAAATTGATCTAAGGCAAGGGTATTTTCAAATACTACTCAAAGAAGAGGACATGTATAAAACTGCATTCATCACTCATAGTGGGCTCTTTGAGTTTAAAGTTATGCCATTTGGACTAACCAATGCCCATGCAACCTTTCAAAACATGATGAATGATGTTTTTGCTGAGATGTTGAGGAAGTTTGTATTAGTGTTTTTTGATGAAATCCTAGTATATAACCCTTGTATTACTACTCATGTGGCACACTTAACTGAAGTGTTGAGTATATTGTAAAAACACCAATTGTATGCAAAGAAAAGTAAATGTGCATTTAGGGTGAGGCAAGTAGAATACTTGGGGCATATCATTTCTGGAGAAGGAGTTAGGACAGATCCTGCAAAGGTGAAGTGCATGGTAGATTAGCCAGTTCCAAAGAACTTGAAGGCCTTAAGGGGATTGTTAGGGATAACGGGTTATTATAGAAGATTTATTAAAGGTTATGGAATTGTATCTAAGCCTCTTACTCACTTATTGAAAAAATACAACTTCATCTGGAATGAAGAGACAAAATTAGCTTTTGAGAAATTGAAGAAGTTGATGGTAGAGGCTCCAGTATTGGCAATGCCAGATTTTTCTAAACCTCTAATTTTAGAAACAGATGCATGTGCAACAGGCATAGGGGCAGTCTTGATGCAGAATGGGCAACCCATAGCATTCTTCAGTCAAGGCCTTTGCCCTAGGAACCAAGCTTTGTCTACATATGAAAAAGAGCTATTAGCCCTGATGACAGCAGTCTCTAAATGGAGTCATTATTTGAATGGGAGCCAATTCATAATAAGGACAGATCATGCTAGTTTAAAGCATATTAAGGAACAAAGGTTGAGCAACATTCTTCAACAAAAAATGGTTGATCAAACTGATGGGACACAATTACACCATTGAGTATAAAAAAGGGAAAGATAACAAAGCAGCTGATGCTCTATCTAGGCAATTTGAGGATCATGAGTAGTCAGAAGTAATGTTGAATGCTGTCAGTACCAACATTAAGTCTCAATGGGCAACAAAAGTGATTTCTAGCTATGAGGGGGATGAAACTGCTCAACAAAAGCTTAGTCAAGCAATACTGGAACCAGCAGCTGATCATGATATATCAGTTATAGATGGTTTACTCAGACACAAGGGAAGGATATACATTGGCAATGCCAATAATATCAAAGCTAAGATACTTGAAGCTATTCATGACACATCTATAGGGGGCCACTCAGGCATTCAAGCTTGTTACCAAAGAGCTAAGACCTTGTTCTACTGGATGGGAATGAAGGCAGACATTCAAGAGTTCATCAATGCTTGTGAGGTATGTAGAAAATGTAAAACTGAGAATGTACCATACCCAAGATTACTACAACCATTAGATGTTCCTGAGAAGCCATAGAGTCAAATAACCATGGATTTTATTGAGGCTCTACCTAAATCAGAGGGGAAGAATGTTATATGGGTTATAGTTGATAGAATGACTAAGTATAGTCATTTTATACCACTCAAACATCCTTACACTGCAGAAAGCTTGGCTGACATTTTCCTAAACCAGGTGTACAAGTTACATAGATTTCCTGAGATAATAATAAGTGATAGAGATGTGGTGTTTCAGAGTGGGTTTTGGAAGGCCCTATTCAAGTTAGCAGGAGTGCAACTACACATGAGCACAACTCACCACCCGCAAACTGATGGACAAAGTGAGAGGGTTAATAAGTACCTTGAAACCTATCTGAGATGCATGACATTCCTCAAGCCTAACAAGTGGGTGAATTGGTTGCCTTTAGCTGTGTGGTGGTACAACACCAACTATCATCAGTCCATACAAATTACTCCATTTGAAGCCCTTTATGGTTACAAACTACAACAACTCGGGTTAGGTCCATTCTTACAGGGAAACTCGAATGAGGCAAGAGATTTACTACAAGAAAGGCAATAGATGATTCAAGTACTGAAGGAGAATCTACAGTCATCTATTAACATGATGAAGCATTATGCAGATTTACATAGATCAGAGAAGGAGTTTGTTTTTGGAGACTGGGTATATCTAAGGATGCCACCTTCAGGAATGCTCCGAATCAATTGAGGAAGCAAACAAAACTCACGGTTAAGTATTTTGGGCCCTATCAGATTATAGAGAAGATTGGTGCAGTCGTGTATAAACTCAATCTACCAGATGGGTCACGTTTACATCTAGTATTCCATGTATCTCAGCTAAAAAAGAAAATCAAGAACAAATATTCGCCACAGGCGCAACTTCCGGAAATTAATACAGACGGGGAAGCAATGGTGTTACATGTTGCTGTGCTAGCTCGTCGGAGTGTTAGGAAGAGGAACATAACTTTTGACCAATGGCTGATCCAGTGGAGCAATGGTTCACCGAAAATGGCTACTTGGGAGGACGTCGGTGTTATTCAAATTAAGTTTACGTCATTCGCGACTTGAGGACAAGTCGCATTTAGGGGAAGGCATTATCGCGTTTTTCTTCTTTTTCGTATCTTCTTTCATTGGGCCTTCGTTATTGAGGCCCAATTAATAATCTGGGTGACATTTTCATGAGATTATTCTTCTTGGGCCATATCTTCAAAGCTGGGCCGAATCTTGGGAATTAATTCAGTCGTTCATTTGAATCGCATCGCACGGTCACCTTTTATTTCCCTACCTGACACAGTGTAACGGTATATCAATAGTGGAGGATCATCTGCAGAGAGTGTGAATTGTATGAGGTAATTCCTCTTGATTATTCCTTCCTTCTACTATTTGTACCATTGTAAACATTGCGCCATTTGCAGGTTTTGTTCCTTCGAGTGGCCGTAGATGTGAATTTGAGTGTAATCTATTGAGAGTTTTCACGTGATCGAGTCCACTAGCTTAACGAATGACGAGCTGTTCTTCATGTTTATTTCTAGTCATGGATAGTGTCCCCTGTTATTTTAATACTTGATGTTTCTGTTTTTCTAATTTAGTCTTCCCCTGTTGATTTGGATTATTGCGAATTTGTTGCGTTTTCATTACGGAGATTGGTTGGGACATTACAACACCCATCATAAATAATACCATTAGCAACGCTGCCATCCACTTTAATCTTGTAACACCCAGGAGGGGGGGCCTCCATCTGACCACCATAGTCGTCTTCGGCCGCCGGGGAACACTCAGAACTCGCAGTTTTTGGCAAATTAACAAGTCATCCATCCCGTGTGACGAGCCAAGCTTGAAGTGATGAGCCTCACGAAACAAGCTAAGAATAATAGTCATGCACCCGTGGTAAGAAGGAGCAATGTCCTTGTGAACTGCCTTGTTCCGAGTAGACCAAATAGCCCAAACCATCGTGACAAACTAGAGGCGCTAGAGGTTATGTATCTGCTTGCTCTGCGGGAGCTGCTGTGCCTGTAAAATCAAGTCGGAGAAACCCGTATCGTAGCAGAGCTGAACACTAAAGATATCAGAGATAGAAGTATGGATAGAAAGAGTGAACCTGCACTGAGTGAGGATGTGCTCATGTGTCTCTAAACCCTCGAAACAGAGAGGACAGACAGTGGTGCCAGGATAACCGTAGCGGTGATACACCTTCGAGGTGGGGAGTTTTCCCCAGATGGTCCTCCAAATGGTGGTGCTCCGCATCTGAGGGATGAAGGGGGCCCAAAACCAAGAAGCCCAGCGAACCGGACGTAAGGGGGCCCTTAAACGATCGTAAACTTATCTAGAAGTAAGTGTACCCGTACCCGAGGCAGGCCATATCCGCTGGTCCCCCTCATGAATTGGGGTATGAAGAATATAAAGAACCACGTCAAGATGATGCGTGATGAAGTAGGTAGTGAAGTACCAAACCCCCTCCATAAAATAGTCGCCCACGGTGCAGTCGAGGTCAGCAAGGATGTCCTGAGGGATAGAGAGCCTGTCAGAAATGCGGTAACCCAACCAATTGTCCATCCAAAACTTGATCATCGATTGATGGCCAATAAACCAATTTGAGCCCTCGTGGATTCTCTGAACATGTGCATGAATAGCCGAATGGATAGAGGACCGGTGTTGGTCGTTCCGGGGTTGCACATAAGGGGTGAAATAATGATCCCTAAGAAGTTGAGTCTGCTCGTCAAAGGAGGTAAGAATGTCCCAGGTCAACTTGCAAATGAACAAATGTAGGTCCCGAACGGGTTTCGTGAGGGCAGAAGTCTAGAGGGGAGGGGTGAATAGACTTCTGAAATTTTTTTCATGTAGATCAGGTGTGATTACAGTTTGCCTGATTAGAGTGCAAGTGAATCAGTTTAGACTGATATTCAATCTTACTGAGTGCTTGAGGGCAGATCAGTTAGATATCTATCAGTTTAACTGATAGTGCGGAAGCTAGTTAATACCCGTGTGAAAAACCGGTTTTTAACAAATCAGATTCTCAAGTCAGTTTTCAATCGGCTGACTAAGCTGTCAACCTGATCAGATCGGTTACTTGGTGCAGACTGATATTAACTTTCGAAATATGTATGCAGTTTTAAGCTCAGTTGTGTGTAATAGTGTAAAGCAATAAAGAGCAAGTAAATGCACACAAGATTTTTATAGTGGATCAGACAAACCGTCCTACGTCCACTATTTCCTTATCAAAAGGGGCACCAACTTAACCAACTTAACCGACTGGACTTAGTTTAATGTGTTAGTCCAACACCCAACAAATGTTTATCGAGTTCACACTCAACCGATCCCAGAAATCAGAAACTAGAATCCCTTGTCTGAAATCTTGCAAAAACAAACTTAACCTAACTTTTGAGTTTGGGTAAAGGTTTGTTGTGGTTCCAACTGGAAATCTATCCTAGTGTTTATGTAGCCAAATTCTAGAGGATGAGATTTCTATGCTAAGAATAATGGGATGAACACTTAAGAATAATCTTCAAATTCGGTGTTCTTCGAGCGGAAATTCTGCTATAGCTTTTGCTTCTTGATATTTTACGTTAATATCATTGTTCCGCTCCTTCGGTGTGTTCTTCACTTTTGAAGAGCAATCCCATTTTATAGACCACGAAATCAAAGAGCCGTTGGAGAGCAATTTGAATTTCGGGCTATATTTGGTAGGTTTGTAGGATTTGATGTGACGTGCTTCGAATATCGGCGTGGCCGAAGGCATGATTAGCGTCGTTTGTCTCCGCAGCGTCAAATAACACATTGTCAGCTCTTTTTGTGCACGTGTCGCTTTCTCTTTGGCTTTACGAGATGGCACTTCAAGTATTTGTCCATTTCACGTTTGATATTCCTTTTGTAGAATATTCGTCTTGTCTGGTGTACCATTTTGGTTTACGCCAGGTGTGAGCTGACCTGATCAGATAACTGATCAGTCTACCTGATAGAGTCTTATGATGCAGATTGTCTTAGCACAATTTGCAGACTCGGCTGATGTAGGTCTTCTGGTAGTCTTCTGAACTTCAGGTTACTCTGAGCCTCAGTGTCTTCAGTCATACTGAGTCTTCAGGTTTCTCTGAGTCTTCAGGTTTCTTACTGAGTCTTCAAGTTTCTCTGAGTCTTCAGGTTTCACTAAGTCTTCAGGTTTCACCGGATCATCTGACTTCTTCTTGTCTTCTGACTCGTCTTAGTCTTCTGATCATCTGACCTTATCTGGTCATCTGATAATTTGACCTGACCTATACATATTGAGTTTCCCCTCAATATGTGACCTATCTTTTACATCACCTATCTACACATTTCAGCTGGTCATCTTAATCTGATTCTAAGTCATCAGTCAGCTAACAGATCTGACTGGTCCTATTACAACCTGTTTTGGAACTTCCATCAAAACTAAATACAAATTTCCCAACAATTTCCCCCTTTTTGATGGAACCAAAACTCTTAATCAGAAAAACAGATAACATGTGTAGAAATGCAGATAATGTAAAGCAGTACATACTTCAGAAGACAATGAGATGTTGTCTTAGAATCAGAGAGATATAATATTTCATTCAGATAGGTGTGTGCATTACAGAATACATAAAAACGTACCTATCATCTGATTCCAAGTTGTCTTCCTCAGGTGTACTTGAACCTTTGAAGTTCTTTGGGGATACCAAACATTTTGTACATCCTTTGCATCAGCTTGTCCAGATCTTCTCTTCTATGGATTCCTCCTTTGTCAGCAAATCCATAGTAAGCATCCTTGAATTTGACAGCATCGAGCTTGTTGTCTGGACGCAAAGGTGGAAGAAGTTGTTCGAAGGGAGGAGCTTCAGGTATCAGTGACATGATCTTCCCTTCCTTCATCACCGTCTAGTAGAAGTCTGGGTACTTTGTTTCTAACCAGTTCTGAAATTCACCATCATTTTCAGTCTGGTCTTGATTAATCAGAATTATCTCCAGGATGTACACGTCACACAACCATTCTGCTCTGATCTGATCCCATTCTGGAAGCAGATCTAGCCGGGCACAGAGGATGTCTTTAACTGGTGCCGGAAAGGCTTTCTCTTCCCAAGCAATCTCCTCTGCTGCAGCTTCATTCTTTCTCTTCCTTCGGATGTATGCGATGTTTAGTCCCTTAACCTCTGTTAACTTCTGCTTCTTGATGGCAGCCTCTCTTATTCTCTGTCTGATTTGCTCTTGAATTTGTTCAGGGGACATCTGGCGTTTGGTAGAGAATAATTGCCCTTATCTCTGAACTTCAGCAGTAGCTTTCACCATCTTGCCTTTGCCTTTCTTTCTCCTCAGAGTCTGCTCAGGTTCATCTCGTTTGTTTCTTCAGCTAGTTTCTTAGCGAGTTCAAGGCTCTTGGCCTGATCATCGATTTCCATTCTTTTCTGTACAGACGAAGAGAAGTCTTCAATCTTATAGACTCTGGCAATAACATCTGAAAGAGCAGTCTTCTGCTCAGTGATCACTTTGCTATGTTGCTCCACAGTTTCTCTTAGTTCAACAACAAGATCAGTAGATGGAGTGGTTTCAGGCAAGTCAGATACAGTGGCTTCTGGAAAAGATGTAATAGTTACCAACTGTGTCTGTTTTTCTACTTTCTCGTGTCCTTCCCCCTTTTTGGTTTCATCAATGAGGTTGGACAACCTGCGATTCAGAGCAATAAACTGCCGTGTGATCTCCTCTCTGAGTTCCTCAACAGCAAGAGGAGTGATCTGAGCGGTGGCAGAAGGTGCAGGAGTTAAAAAACGTCTGAGAGCAAATTCGATGTCCTTTCTTGCTCGTTCTGTAGAAGCTGCAAAGTGTTTCCAACCCATGTCCATGTGGTTGTCAGTCTTCTCCAGGGATGCCCAGACACTTTCCAGTAGCACCTGTGTCTCATTGAGCATGTCTGTCTGAACTTTGAGTTTATCAGACTGGAGAGTGAGCTTCTCGGCAAGAGCATTTACTAGTTGCATCACATCAGAGAGGATGGCATTATGCATCCTAACTGTGAGACTCCTTTCTCTGTCAACCAGTTTTGTTTGCTCTTCTTCAAACCTCTTCATCAGATCTGCTGTGAGAGTTGTGAATTTGTCTTCAATGGCAGCCTTGACCCCATCTTGAATCTTCTCAGTATAAAGATCTAGGGTATCGGAGCTCAGCATAGCAGTCTGGTCAGATGTTGAAGCCTTGCCAACTTGGGTCTCATCTGCAGCACCCATTCTTGGTTCATCGGCAGCTCCCTCAAGATCTATAGGAGATTGAACAGTCTCCTCTCTATTATCAGCAATCCCGAACCTTTCATGAATCAACCATCTGATGTCATCCTCAGAGGCCAATACAACAGCGCTATCAATCCCAGCATTGTTCAAGCACTTCATCTCCAAGTCTACAAAGAAATCAGATCCTAGAGTTGTCATGAGGATAAGAAACTCCTCGATGCTTTTCAATCTGATATCCCTCCAGAACACAATCTCTTCTATCTGATGCTGGATGCTAGGATGTTGATCCAATTTTGGGCACAGGTCCAACAGATACTCCTTGATTTGTTGCTTTATAATTCTTAAGATCGGGCTTTCAGAATCAGGTGAAGCAAGCACGGTTCTGGTATTGAAGGGTTTGTGAGAGATGGACACACACTTGTCGGATCTCTCAGGTTCTGGTATCTTGTTTGGAGATTGGGAGTGAGATGGGGATATTTTTGGTTCAGGTTCGTTTTCCACTTGTTGAGGGGGTTCAGTTTCCTGAACAGGTTCAATGGTTGGGGGAGTGGGAGATTTGGGTGATCTGACTGGTGATGTTGAGGGTGAGAATGTTTTGTGAGGAGAGGGTGGTGGTGATGATTTTTGAGGAGAGGGTGATGGTGATTTGGAAGTGGGTGTAGGTGATCTTTCTTTCTGGAAGATTTTGCTGAGAGGCTGAGAATCAGATGGTGATTCTCCCTCAGAGTGCTCCACTTCAGTTCCTTCAACAGTTCTCTCTCCTTCTCCTTCGAGCATCTGCTCGTCCCTAACTCCACTTGCAGTGTGCTCAGAACTGACTGCAATCTCCTCTGCTGATTCAACCTAGATCAGATCCTCCGTTCTGTGAACTTGCTGAGCAGGACTAGGAGTAGTCTTTAGAGGAGAAGTAACTCTCTTCTGACGTTTCCGTTGAGTATCTGGTTTCTTGGCCTGATCCTTCCTCTTCAACCTCGTCTCTGGAATGGCCGTTCCCTGCACTTCTGAAGATGCAGTTGCCTTTTCTTTTCCCTTCTTTTCTCCCTTTGGTTTGGGAACATAAGGAGTAGGATCCTCATCAGACTATCCATGCAGAGGCTCATCTTTGCCCAAGATGGCCTTGTGCTTTGCTTGATACACCTTCGCACCATTCTCATTCCATTCATAATTCTTTGGCAGCTTGTCGGACAGAATGTTTGAGATTTTGTGCATGAAGGAGCACTTGGAGGATAAGCACACTTCATTCCTCTGGGTTAGATCGAACTTCCCCGAGTCTTTCCACAGTCGTGCCTTGACCATACCCAACCAATCCATATCTGAAGCCTTCTTGATGATTGCAGTCATGACACTGATCTTATAAGAAGTGACAGCATCAAGACTGTAAGTTGAGCACATAATCACCTTCTGAACGATCTCAAGGAGAAGGCGATATTTCCTCTTCAGGTAGGAAGCTTTGACATTCGTTGTATTCTCCTTATTCGCTGGTCTCAACAGCTCGGCTTCAACAAAGTCCTTTTTTCCTACATCAGTCGTGTAGGTTTCTGGGTTGATGCTTCCTCGAGTGAGACCGAAGATCCTCTGAAGATCATCATTCGACACTCGTACTTCCAATCCACCAACGGAAGAAATTAAATCAGCATCAATGTCCTCGTCCTTCTGTAGATTGTACAGAAATTCTAGGGCTTCATGGGTGTGGACTATGTTCTGATGTCTAGAGCAATATTGTTCAAGACCACACGCTCGTAAGCACTCCAGAATTTCCAGCGATTCAGGATCTGAGGTGATTAAGAATACTACATATTTCTCATCAATGATATCTTTCTTAATTGATGCGAAATTGCAGAACTTTTTCCCTTGGCCCTGTCGTGCAACAAGATGTGCTATTTCTGTATGATATGCAAATAAATTATTTCAATAATCTCAGTCAAACCAGCAATCTTAGCATCAATTTAAGCAAATAAGCATATAGATTGATGCAGATAGAGATTACAGAAATATAGCAGCACGACTAATAACCAGAGTGAATTGAAATCAAGCAGTGCTTAAAAGAAAAAAATACCAGATATTGATTCGTAGGATTCAGAAATCGTGAAAATAGAATCAATTGATTTTGGAAAGTAAATTTCTGAAGATTTTGAAAGTATGAGCTTGATCTTTTAAGAATTTGAGAAGACGAAGTAGTGGAAAAAGTTTTTCTGAGAAAGATTTGGATTCATAGTATGCGAGGGAAACCTTTTTGCACAACTTTCCAAAGGTACTCAAGTGTCCGTGTTTTGAAATCAATGGCTGAGATTAGTCGGCCGAAAAGTGTTTTGATCGCACGGTTGAGAAAAGTAGTCTTCTCGTATTTCGGACTCGAAAATTCGCAATAAAACGCATTAAATACACATTCCCATGTCCGCATTTAATGTTTTGCAGTGCATGCGTCACAAAGTTAAGAAAGAGTAGAAACCAATTTATTTAAATAAAACATATAAGATGTTCAGAAAGGGATAAATAAGAAACATATCTGACTGATTGATATTGTAATCAACCAGTTACCACTGTGATCTGATCTGGTTGGCTTGATTACTTGTTGACCTTACTGATGGTAGTCTATACCTTAACATTTCCCAACAATATTCCACTCATCTGATCAGATTCCTGTTTGATCCACTTCGTTACTTATCTGATCCACTTATCTGATTCTCTTATCTGATCCTTTTCATCCTTCAGTCTTCTTTTATTCAGGCCGCGTTTCCTATGCACTTAAGTCATACTCCCGCCAAAACATTTACTTCGGGGAGTCAAAAAGTCGTCTCGATTCCCAAATCGGCGCGATTTGACATTCTGTAATAATGGTATAGATACGCTGTGATTACTCACACCGTCAACTCATCCAACCATCGGCAAATTCCTCCTTTTTGCTACCGTCGATGCAAATTTCTCTTAAGGTCTTTGAGAAAATAAATTTGCATCTATACCCCTGTTTTTCTCCTATAAATTGGCCTGGGGTTTTAGGCAAACAACACAACATAAACCATTCATCTTCTTTGTTTAGCTTATACTCCATGTTTTCCGATGAATCCCTTATTTCCGGTGAAACTTCCGGCAAAAGCCTTTAACCCTTCTCAAATGATTTCAGCTTCTCAAATAAACCCTTTGTGTCCCTTATCACTGCTTTCGTCGTCATCAAAGATTACACATACAATTATTACCAAGCTTCTCTACCACCGAGGCGGCGGATCTGCTATAGCAAATGAGAAGGCACTTCTCCTAACCGTATGCACCTTGTGTGCCTATCGAGATGATTTTAATTAGCATCAACAGACTCCGACGATAAAAACATGGGTTTGGTATACGGTCTAGATCAGACAATAGCTGATCTTCGTATATCAAACTCAATATTTTCATGCGAAACTTGTGGCCATATGGTCTTTTGACCACATCTTTGGCACTTGTGTCCCATTTATCAGCTGGAGAGCCCATTGATTTTAGGTCTAGGGGCTCCTGGCTTAGAAATCCTTCAAGGCCGCTCTCGCTCCTCCCTCCGAAGATCTGAGGGTGGCTCAGGATTATTTCAAAACCTCTCACGCCCCTTTTAGGGTTGGGAGAAAAAGAGAGCATCAGGCTCTAAAATCTTTAAAGCCTCTCTCCCCCCTTTCTAGGGTTAGGCTTAGGGTTTATGGTTTATGGTTTATGTACTGACCTCCGGGTCCTTTTGTACTTGTAACTTGTAATGTAAATCTGACCTCTGGGTCCTTATCAATGAAAAGTTCTATTATTTCATTGTTGTGTTGCTTCTACTTACTTATGCGATTTGTAGCCTTAAACTTATACAACTTGCTTGTTGAACGTAGCTTAATCGACTTATAAAGTATAACCTTCCAATGATCGCCCCCCTTAACTGATATATCTTAAACCGATCGGTTCCTTTGTCCGATCTTCGATCGGCTCCTTTGTCCGATTTTTCGATCGGCTCTTGTTCGATCTTACGATCGATTGAGGTTCCTAACTCAACTGATTCCTCTTAACCTGGTTAGTCTCTTAACCAACTGGTTCTGGAGACCAGTCCACCAAACATTTCTCGTGCACTTTCTCCGAGATCCAGAAGCCCTAGCTCATTGCATAATTCTCTTCAATCGATCTCACTAGTGGCTTGGTTAAAATATCGACTTTTACATTTTATCGGTATGGATCTTTTTCCATTCGATATTCTTCTTTTCAACATGATCTCTTATAAAATGATGTCTGACATCCACATGCTTGCATCTTGTATGTAGAACAGGATTCTGAGTGATTGCAATAGCATTATTACTGTCACAGAATATAGGTACGATCTTAGCTACGATGTTGTAATCCCTCAGCTGCTGACTTAGCCAGAGCAGTTGGGAACAACAGCTTCCAGCAGCCATATATTCTGCTTCAGTAGTAGATGTCGCAACTGATGTCTGCTTCTTTGAAAACCAAGAGATCGCTTTACTACCTAAAACCCGACATGTACCTAAGGTTGACTTCACAATTCAATTACAACCTCCGTAATCGAATCAAAAAATACCCACTAAGCTCTAGATTATCATCGATGGGTAAAATAAACCAAGGTTTATCGTCCTTCTCGATATACTTAAGAATTCACTTAGTGCTTCCGGTGGCTTTGCATTGGATTTGCATGAAATCCGCACATACACCTACCGCAAAAAGTGATATCCGTCCACGGTCGGTATAGTAAAAAGATCTAATGAGAGCCCTAAATTCTTTCTGATTAGTTTTCTGACCGTCCTCATCTGGATCCATCTTGAACCCAGTCATCATAGGAATTCTGGCTTCCTTACAGTTTTGAACTCCAAACTTAGCCAATAAATTCCTAGTGTACTTCGTCCCGCGATGAATATCCCTTCAGATTTCGCTTAACTTGTAAACCCAGAAAGTAATTCATCTGACCCATCATGGACATCTCGAATTTCCCTTGCATCAACTTGCTGGACTTTTCACATAACCTCTTGTTGGGAGATCCGAAGATGATGTCGTCCACGTAAATCTGAACCATCAGAATATCTTCTCCATCTTCTATTCTGAATAAGGTTCTGTCCACTATTCCTTTAGTGAAACCGCTGTCTATCAAGAACTGAGAGAGTGTATCATACCAAGCTCGAGGAGCTTGTTTCAGGCCATAAAGAGCTTTTCTTAAACGGTACACCTGGTTGCCTTTTTCAAAGCCTGGAGGTTGTTCAACATAAACTTCCTCTGCTAGTACCCCGTTTAAGAATGCACTATTTACATCCATCTGATACACAATGAACCCTCTGTGGGCAGCATATGCCAGAAACAGCCGAATGGCTTCTAGGCGAGCAACTGGTTCAAAGGTCTCATCATAATCAATTCCTTCTGATTGTGAATACTAGCAACAAGTCTTGCCTTATTTCTGGTTATGACATTATTCTCATCTCTCTTGTTCTTGAATACCCACTTTGTGCCAATCACGTCTTGATGAGTAGGTCTGTCCACCAGTTTCCAAACTTGATTCCTTTCAAACTGTTCCAATTCTTCTTGCATGGCTAGAATCCAGCTTGCGTCTTGTAGAGCTTCCTCTACTTTAGTTGGTTCCTTCAAAGACAGATAACAACAATACATGGCACTTTCACCAATCTGATGTCTAATTTTAACTCTATCAGATGGGTCTCCGATAATCAGATCAGTTGGATGACTGGTTATCCAGGTCCTTCTTTTCTGATTTGCATCTATTTGGAGAACATCATCCTCTTCTGATAGTAGTTCATTACTAGTGATTGGGAGTGGTGCGGAATTATGATCCACTTGATATGGACATGTCTCAGTTGATGTTGGACTCATCATGTGCTGATGTCTGTCCGTAGGAACTTCAGGAGTTCCCCCTGAACCAGATGGTTCAGTTGATACTGTCTCAGCTGTACCAGCTTCTTCACAGACAGTTGTGCGTACCTTAGGATCTGATTGACCTGGTGAATCAGCAAGATCAAGTTCTGGGATATACACTGTTACGTGTTCAGATTCTTTCTCCTTGATACTTAGCTGATCCATTTTCTGCGTATCAGGTACCGGTTGATCTGGTACTGCTTGTTCTGAGGCAGCTTTCTCTTGTTCAGAAGATGTCTCATCAAAGACCACATGGGGTATTTCTTCCACAACTAGGGTTCGTTTGTTGTAAACCCTGAAAGCCTTGCTGGATGAGGAATATCCTAAGAATATACCCTCATCTGACTTGGCCTCAACAATCTTCAACTGACTCTTCCCATTGTTGTGTATGAAATACTTGCACCCAAAAACATGGAAGTAAGAAACACGAGGTTTTCTGCCCTTCCACAGTTCATAGGGTGTTTTTTAGTGAGCCTTAGTCAGAGAACATCTGTTCTGAGTGTGACATGCAGTATTGATGGCTTCTGCCCAGAAACGGCTTGGCGTTGCATGTTCAGCTAACATAGTGCGAGCAGCTTCCTTGAGTGTTCTGTTTCTCCGTTCTGCTACTCCATTTTGTTGTGGCATTCTTGCAGCTGATGTCTCATGCTGTACACCAAACTTAGTGCAAAAATCAGTAATAAAAGAGTTTAGAAATTCTGTACCTTTATCTGATCTGATTTTCACTATACTGACACCCTTTTCGTTTTGTAGTTTCTTGAGTAGCTCAGGTATCTTTGTTGTTGTCTCATTCTTCTTATACAAGAATACAACCCAGGTAAACTTGGAATAATCATCCACGATTACCAGAGTATATTTGCGCGTCATTGACCGACCGGTGTAACTGGGTCCAAATAAATCCATATGAAGCGTTTGCAATATCATTGGATCTTTGGTCCGTATTCCTTGAATGAGGCTTTAACTTGTTTTCCCTTCTGACATGCGGCACATGTCTGATCCTTAGAGAATACCTCATTCGGAAGTCCCTCAACCAAAGACACCCTTGCTATCTTGTTAAGAGTTTTAAAGTTCAGATGACTCATTCTTTTGTGCCAGAGCCAACTGCTACTTTTGGAACTCTTAACAATTAGGCATGCATTTCTTGGACAACTGCTCCAATCATTGTAGATCGTGGCTTTCCTTGAACCGCTTAGCAAGATTTGTTGAGTAGCTCGATTCCTTATCGCATTAATCGATCACTCGAGAACTCAACACCAAATCCGATTGTCGCAGAATCGTGATAATCGATAGCGAAGTTATGCTTTAAACCTTCGACATACGAGACTCCAAAGAATCAGACATCATCATTCTCTAAGGTTTCAATCCTCCGTAAAACCAAAGTTATCATCACCAAAGAGTACACGTGGGCCTTCTTGTTCTTTGTAAGAGCTAAGGAGATGTTTGCTTCCAGTCATGTGCCTTGAGCATCCACTATCGATGTACCAGATAGTTGCTTGTACACCTCCTTTGTTGGCCAAACCCACGCGAACCTGGAATCAAGTCAGGCTTTAGGTACCCCTTTAGGATTGGGTCCTGAGGGGTTAGAGACGGTTTTAGGGATCCATACAAACAGGGCACTTCTATTGTAATCAGATAAATTAGATGGCTTGATTTGTCTCCCATAAACATCGACATAATCATACATCTCTTTATATGCATTCTGATTAGTATGATTATTTGTGCGAGCCTTGAGTGAATTAGAAGACTTGGGATTTTTCCTTACAGTTTGTCTTCTTTTTTAACCCAAAGGGGCTCAAAAAAGCAATTTCTAGGTCTCTGATTGTAAAGGTAGGTACGACTGCTACCATTAAAAGATTCATATCTTTTTGGCATAAATGGTCTTGGCAGTTTACCTTTAGCTTGCTTGTTAGGCAGCTGACCCTGATTAGGTTTCAGATTAGATTTCCTTTTGACAGGTTGTCTTTTCTGATACCTATTCTGCTGATCAGGTTGAGGTCTCTTCAGAAGAACTGGGTTCTTCTATTGATTCCTCGGCTGATGCTTGATCAGTTGGGTTCCATTTCTATTGCCTTTCTGATTAGGCACTTGCCTTACTTGTTCAGCAGGTCTCTTTCCCTTATCAGATACATATTTTGCTTTTTGTGTATCTTTATCAGAGACTCGTTTGATTACACTCTTTTGAAGTGAACCAGACGGGGCTTTTGAGGATGTAGAAGGGTTCTCATACCCAATTCCCTTCTTGTTAGTTGGCGTTCGAAAATAGTTGTTCATATCCTGAACGGTTTTTGAAGATTTCGTGAAAACCTCTATTTTCTTGCGTAAACTATCCTCAATAGATTTTAGACTCTCATGTAGTCGGAACAGTTCATCAAACTTAGCTTGTAGGATTTTGAAATCATCAACTTGCTATTTGTTGATTGCTAGCTGTTCTTTAATCTGCTTCTCCTGATCAGAAGATTTAACCTTCAGAACTTTCAGTTCTTGATTACCTTCGAGCGGCTTCAATTGATTTCGATTCGGATTTCTTGACAACGTTTTCTCTAACAAGCTGAGTATTTTTTATCCTTAGCTTATCGTTTTCAGCTTTCACTATTGTATAAGTGTCTACTGCGTTATAGAGATCATCAAGCAATTGCTCAGAGTAGAGCTGCAAGTCAATCTCTCCAGCAGGTGTGCTAATTATAGATGGTGTGGAAATTGAAAAAAAGCGAAAGGTTTGGAGGTTACCTCGACCGGGTCTTCCTCCTTAGCCATCAGACAAATTTCATCATCATCTGAAGAGAATATCAGATCTTCATGGTCGAAGAAATCATCAGCATTGCTTATCAGACAGAAGTCCTCTACTGAAGAGTAGCCAGAATCCTCAGAAGGCAGATAGGAATCATCAATTCCTGATGTGTCAGCAACCATGGCTTTTCTGTCTCTATAGCGTTGCTCTCTTACTTCGCTTCTCTTCTCTTTCTCTTGGAGTCGTGCAGGCGTTCGGCCTTTGTAGTGACCTGGTTTCTCATAGTTGAAGCATGATCCACATTCCACGGAACTTCCTCTGCGAGGTGAATCACTTAAATCAGTAGGATCTGTCGGTGACTTTCCTTCGATAATGTCAGAACTTCTTCTCTCAGATTTGTTGTCTCTTCTCTCATCTGACCGATCATCTCTTTTTTATCTTCTCTGTGATCCCTTCGGTCATCAGATCTGGTCCTTTCTAGAGATCTGTCAGCTGGCCTCCTGTTTCTCCCTCTGCTGTCTTGATAATCCCTGTAGAATCTGCGATACTTACCAAGTTGAATGTTAGATCTTTCAAGTTTCACGGTAAGTAAAAGCGTCTGTTCACTTAACATTATGTTTCCAACGAGTTCGGTGACCTTTGATCTGCTTCTTTGGTTGCTTTGGCTGGAATCGAATTTGATGTGGAGGTTGTGGCTTGTAATAGAGGCGACTCGTCTTCTTCTTCTTGCCCTCTTTCGGATCGAACTCATGGGCTCATGACTTTAAGACTAGGAACAAGCTACTTGACTTCATCTTGGCAATGTCTTGGCAATCCTTGATTACCGTGACTTTCATGTCCCACTTCTTGGTGAGAGATCTCAAGATCTTGTAATTGATGTCTTTATCTGACATCTCTCTTCCAAGTTCTCGTAGCTTGTTTACTGACATGGTGATTCTCCCATCGAGCTCATTGATGGTTTCATTTGGCAACATCTTAAGCTTCTCGAACTTCACCAGTTTAACTTGCAATCTGCTATCTTTTATCTGATCATTTCCTTCACACATCTCAGCAAGCGTATCCCACATCTGTTTAGCTGTCTAGAGATACTTTATCTTTTCTTTGGTGATCTTATCCATCGTCTTCATGATTATATGCCTGGATATTATATCCAGTGTATACAGCTTTCTTTCTTCTGCATCCATCAGGACATGACTCTTTCGGACAAGGCTTCCAACTGCAAAATCTGGATCACCTCCAATAGCTGGGTTGTCGTGATAGATGATGAAGGGTCCTCGTTCAATGACTTCCATCATTCTGCCGCTTATTGACCCCAGATGGTTGCACATGTATATTGTCCAATCTGCATACTCATCAATGGAAAATTTAGGCAAATCATGATACATACCAGAGGTATTATCCATGTTGATAGTGATTTTTGAAAATGAATGAGTTTTGAAAACGGTTTTTCAAGATCAGTTCAAGTGACCACAAAGATTCTTCCTCAAGAATCGATGATACACAAAGCTAGTGGTCTGTAGAACCACTGCTCTGATACCACTTTTAGGTCCTAAACGGGTTTCGTGAGGGCAGAAGTCTAGAGGGGAGGGGTGAATAGACTTCTGAAAACTTTTTCGTGCAGATCAGGTGTGATTGTAGTTTGCCTGATCAGAGTGCAAGTGAATCAGTTTAGACTGATATTCAATCTTACTGAGTGCCTGAGGGCAGATCAGTTAGATATCTGTCAGTTTAACTGATAGTACGGAAGCTAGTTAATACTCGTGTGAAAAACCAGTTTTTATCAAATCAGATTCTCAAGTCAGTTTTCAATCGGCTGACTAAGCTGTCAACCTGATCAGATCAGTTGCTTGGTGCAGACTGATATTAACTCAGAATATGTATGCAGTTTTAAGCTCAGTTGTGTGTAATAGTGTAAAGCAATAAAGAGCAAGTAAATGCACACAAGATTTTTATAGTAGTTCAGACAAACCGTCCTACGTCCACTCTTCCCTTATCACAAGGGGCACCAACTTAACCAACTTAACCGACTGGACTTAGTTTAATGTGTTAGTCCAACACCCAACAGATGTTTATCGAGTTCACACTCAACCGATCCCAGAAATCAGAAACTAGAATCCCTAGTCTGAAATCTTGCAAAAACAAACTTAACCTAACTTTTGAGTTTGGGTAAAGGTTTGTTGTGGTTCCAACTGGAAATCTATCCTAGTGTTTATGTAGCCAAATGCTAGAGGATGAGATTTCTATGCTAAGAACAATGGGATGAACACTTAAGAATAATCTTCAAATTCGGTGTTCTTCGAGCGGAAATTCTGCTATAGCTTTTGCTTCTTGATATTTTGCGTTAATAACGTTGTTCCGCTCCTTCGGTGTGTTCTTCACTTTTGAAGAGCAATCCCATTTTATAGACCACAAAATCAAAGAGCCGTTGGAGAGCAATTTGAATTTCGGGCTATATTTGGTAGGTTTGTAGGATTTGATGTGACGTGCTTCGAATATCGGCGTGGACGAAGGCATGATTAGCGTCGTTTGTCTCCGCAGCGTCGAATCCCGTATTGTCAGCTCTTTTTGGGCACGTGTCGCTTTCTCTTTGGCTTTACGAGACGACACTTCAGTATTTGTCCATTTGACGTTTGATATTCCTTTTGTAGAATATTCGTCTTGTCTGGTGTACCATTTTGGTTGATGCCAAAGTGGTGACTGATCGGATAACCGATCGGTCTACTGATATAGAGTCTTCGATGCGCATTGTCTTAGCACAATTTGCGGACTCTACCGATGTAGGTCTTACGGTCTTCTTGGTAGTCTTGATCTTGAGTTACTCTGAGCCTCGGTGTCTTGATCATCTTGAGTCTTCGGTTTCTTCTTGAGTCTTGAGTTTCTCTCTGAGTCTTCAGGTTTCTTACTGAGTCTTCAGGTTTCTCTGAGTCTTGAGTTTCACTTTAGTCTTCGGGTTTCACGGATCATTTGACTTCTTCTTGTCTTCTGACTCGTCTTAGTCTTCTGATCATCTGACCTTATCTGGTCATCTGATAATTTGACCTGACCTATACATATTGAGTTCCCCCTCAATATGTGACCTATCTTTTACATCAGCTATCTATACATTTAAATTTGGTCATCTTAATCTGATTCTAAGTCATCAGTCAGCTAACAGATCTGACTGGTCCTATTACAACCTGTTTTGGAACTTCCATCAAAACTAAATACAAATTTCCTAACAACAAAGCATTCGCAAGTCGAATAGATCGGAGGCCCAGCCCCCCCTCCGCAATAGGAGCACATCAGCGGGTCCACTCCACATTCGGAGATGTTGGAATTTAGAGGCACGTAAACATGTAATACATGCGCAGCAGAAAAAAATAGTTCACCAACAACGAACAATTAATTGAATAATTAAATACGAGTAAACGTAAATATAATTCTTGCAGCAATTCGTACACGGATTCCTCAACTATGGTATCCACGTAACAGTCGTTTACTAATTTGCACAGATCTGCCAGCGTTAAATCGCCGAGATGAATTTGCTAGGAAAATTCTAACTTAGAGATTTTATGGAGAAAATATGAACTCACGTTTACGAATTCCCAAGAGCTCATATATATAGGAGAGAATCAGCTTAAATCTTAAGCTAACCTTTATTAGGAAAAATCCTAATAAAATAAATCTCTTAGATTTATTTCCCACATATAAAATCTCTACGGATTTAATTTCATGTATATCAAATCTCTACTGATTTGATTCCATGTATATCAAATTTCTACGGATTTAATTCCATATATATTAAATCCTATAAAAATAATATTCCATATATTATTATTGAGAACTATATTTAATTAAATTAAATTTAATTAAATAGTAATAATTAATTCTAAATATAATTATTATTATTCTCCATAAATTAAATATTAATATCCAATATAATATTTAATCAACCAACTATAATTAGTAAACAACCGTTACTTGTTGCGTGACCCATAGGCCCTTATATATCGAGCAATTAGTCAAACTAACGGTCTTAATTGAACCCTAGACAATAAATCAAACATTCTCAATATATGTGGTACGTTGCGAGGAAATGTGTAACTACCTGTAATTGAAACATGGGCTATTACGATTTCCTCCTTTCATTCGCGAATACTCGATTAAGTCTTGAACATGATGGAGTGTCTATTCAAATAACTTAATCATATTGTCTCTAATCACTAATTAATCATGTATGTCACACTTAGCCACAAAGTCTAAGTTGACATACATCGGCCGATGACATAGATCCAATTATGACGAGAAGATGAGTATTCTCTCTAAATCCACTTTGAGGAATGAATCCTATTCTTGGCTCAACTACCACGCACATGCAGTTCGTGATGAACCAAATCCAAGCCATATCTACCCATAGACGGGTGCAAGCGTCGGTCATGGCCAAAGTTCATCACTCCACACACGTCGTGTGTATTGACCTCAAGTCAAAAGAGTATCACATTGCTCTCAGTAACCGAGAAACCTGTAGACACATATAGTGGAAATACATCAAACGATTTCTCGGATTGGTATACCAATACCCTCTAAGGTATTTGTGCATCCATCATGAGATACCTAGTATCTCGTAGTAAGTGAGATCTTACTACAATCTCTAAGAGTATGATGCATATCGCACACCAATCTCCATTGCATCATCAATATCCCATTCTTGATGATCATTGATCGGGGCTATTTGAGAATCATGCTTAAGTCATCTGAGTTCTCACAACCTCAATGACATCAATGACTCATGTGAACACTTGTATGAATAAATGCAAACAATCAAACATAATATTCAAACAAGTGTATTGCCATACATTAATATTAAGTGAACTATAACATTAAGTCAAACTGAATATCATCGAGTATTATGTCCTTACAATAGATTGTCTTTAGGACACTAACACTAACAATCTCCCACTTGGACTAGAGTCAATCACCTACATGTGTAACCCTAGACCATCAAATGTCTAGTGTGTACATGAACACTTTCGATTTTTGGTGAAATGATCTTCCAAATTAAATATGTGGGAATACATTTTAATTCCATTTCTCCTATCCTTATGATCTCCGGATCAAATGATAAGTCTAGGTACATGTTAGTTTTGTTTTGTCGATCTCGGTTCCTTTGCTTTATGATTCGCACCAATGTTATCTTAATACAACTTTATTAGACAATTGACACTTCGGAACTACCCCCTAGTTCTCTTAAGAACTATAAAATCCAGACAGTCTCCTTGAGGCTTCAGATATAGCAATTTACTCAACTTCGGTTGTTGAATCAGCTTTCCTTTTGCTTGGAACTATTCCAATTGACCGCCTCATTATTGAGAGTGAAACGTAATCTAACTGTGATTTGTAATCGTCACAAATGGATTGAAACTTGTGTCACAACCAAATACTACTAGTTCGACCGGCCCAATTATAGACAAGGAAACATTCTTTAGTTCGTCTAAGATACTTCAGAATGGTCTTGACAGCAATCCAGTGAGACTCGCTCGGATTCTGTTGGTATCTACCAAATGATGTTGATAACAGAGGGCCACGCTCGCCTAGTGCAACTCATGGCGACGCACATGATTGACCCAATTGCATATGCATATGTGACATCTTTCATGTGCTTGATATTAGCTTCAAATGTAAGGACAATCCTTCTTTGATAGCTTTATCCCATGATTTGCCGATAGAGATCCTCTCTTAGAGTTCTCCATCGCAAAACGCTTCAACACTTAGTCTACATAGGTGAACTGTGACAACCCCAACATCTTCTTGGATCTATCCTTGTGGATCTTGATCCCTAGGATGTAGCAGTTTCACCAAGACCCTTCATCATGAAGGTCTTTAACAACAAATATTTAACGGACTGCATTAACGGGATATTGTTTTCCATAATCAATATGTCATTGACATACCCGATTATGAAAATAATATTCTTCCCGCTGCGTTTATAATAAACGCAAGGATCTTCCAAATTTCTGATGAAGTCAAAAGGACTCGATAGCTTCATCAAATCGGATATTCCAACTCCTAGAAGCTTGCTTCAATCTATATATGGATCTCTTTAGCTTGCATACTAGATTAGAATTCAACTTAGATATAAAACCTTCCGGTTAAGTCATAAACATTTCTTTATCAATGTTTCCATTGAGGAAAGCTGTTTTGACGTCCATCTGCCAAATCTCATTAATCATAGAATATATCTTCTATATTATTTTCTCCTTAATTAAATTTTCCATAAAAATCTCTTCCCCTCTTCTACCTCATAATTTTCGAAAACTACAATATTAAAGGAGTCAAGATTTGACTTCTTGAATTTATGGGATAATTATGTATTCCTACAATAATTATCTCTTTCCATAAAATATCTACAAGAAAATCAAGACGATCTTTTCTTCCTTTTAATATACAAATTTTCGAAAATCTTGCTAGGAAATATAGCAAGAATATTTTCTTCTCTCTCTCATTAATTGGACTTTATTTTGGGCTATTTGGGGGGCCTTTAGGAGAATTAAGATTGGACCTTCAATGGACTATGAAGCTTTAATATTTTGGCCCAAATATTATTCAAGTCCATTAATATTAATTTACTCCACTATAAAATTAATATTGAACTATCCATCTTAACCCATATTACGATTTCACATATAACATGGCTCCTAGTCATTATTTCCCGCGTTTAAGATTATATTAGTCCATTAATTAATTAAGCCACTGAACAAGCTTTATATTAATTAACATCTTTGTCCTTGGAGTAAAGACAGCTCAACATTATTATCCATACCGGAATTAAATTTCCACTTGCACGATTTGGTATGATAAAGGATATGAGCCCACCAAGGGGACAAATCAAGCAAGACGATTTTGCACGTGATTCTCCATATTAAATGTCAGCAATCGTCATGTAATTAATAATATTGCCCAATATATAAGGTATCGAATCACATTGACTCTCTTCCCATCATAAATCAAAGCAATAATTATTAATTTCACACGATCCTATTTAAGGGACGGAGATTAAGAAATAACGAACCACTGAGGTCTAATTCTTGTATATTCAGTACCAAAGAATTTGTCCTCCCCAGAGGTCCTCATTCAACGCACCTAAATGAGCTAGTGTAATCCCTTGGTCAAGACAAGCCAACTGGTCTCACACTTCAACCGCTCATGATGGTTCGCTTCATTTCCATATGGGTTGTGAATTTGTACTTAATTACGAGGGTCATTAATTTGATCTTCAAAGATCGGGTATCACCAAATTAACCGCAACGTAATAATGACCGCCTTATTGAACGGGTTTGTAATAAACATATATAACATTCATTCATATTTAATGCAACAAATGATTAAATAATTTATTTCAAGAAATAATAAGAAACTTGATTTGGTTATACAAAGTAAAAGCATACTTTTCAAAGATAACCTCAACAATCTCCCACTTATACTCAAAGTCCGCTTTTAAGTATATTTAAGATGTCTCGGTTCTATGTGACATCTAATGTCACCCTACACGAACCTAATATTATTTCTCCCATTTATACTCAAAGCAGATTGGCAACGCCCTTGACACCCATTCCTTCCACATGTCTCTCGAATGTACTGAGGCGCACCCTTTGTGAATGGATTTGCTAGGATTGTCTCCCGATGCAATCTTAGCCACCTCAATGTCTCCTCTCTTAATGTTTTCTTGTATGAGATGGTATTTTCTTTCAATGTATTTGTTGGCTTTGTGGGCTTTCGGTTCTCTTGAATTTGCAACTGCTCCGGCGTTGTCACAGTAAACTGTGATTTTGCCGGGCAAATCCGGGACAACGTCCAAGTCCACCAGGAAGTTTTTGAGCCAAACCGCTTCTTCGCCATTTACTTCACAAGCAATGACGTGCTTAAACTTCCATGGTAGAATCAGCGATGCATTTCTGCTTTACGCTTCTCCAAGTCATGGCTCCTCCCCCCATGCAAAACACACTACCCGAGGTAGAATTTCTGGAGTCAACGTCTGATTGGAAATCCGAGTCCGTGTAACCGATGGGGATCAGACTGTCTGACTTATAAACCAACATTTTGTCCTGTGTCCTTTTTAGGTACTTCAGAATGTTCTTTACTGCAGTTCAATGCTCTTTCCTAGGGTTACTTTGATATCTTGCCAACATGCCTACGGCAAAGCAGATATCAGGTCTCGTACACAGCATTGCATACATGAGGCTTCCCACAGCCGAAGCATAAGGGATGCTCTTCATTTCATCTATCTCTTTATGTGTCTTGGGACACATCTCTTTGGATAGATGGATTCTGTGTCTGTAGGGCACAAAGCCTTTCTTAGAATCCTGCAAGCTGAAGTGCTTCAAAATAGTATCTATATATGAGGCTTGCGAAAGCCCGATCATTCTTTTCCTGCGATCTCGAGTGATCTTGATCCCTAGGATGTGACCGGCTTTCCCTAAATCCTTCATATGGAACTATTTTGACAGCGATGCCCTTACGTCGGATAACATCTTTACATCGTTTCCGATGAGCAGAATGTCGTCCACGTATAGTACCAAAAATACCAATGCAGTTCTGTCACGCTTTTTATAAACACAACTTTCAAATTTGTTTTGATCGAAACCGTAGGTCTTTATAACTTGATCAAAACACTGATTCCAAGCGCGGGATGCTTACTTCAGCCCATAAATGGACTTCCTTAGCTTGCAAACCAGATGCTCTTGGCCTTTTTCAATGAAGCCTTCGGGTTGTTGCATATAGATTACTTCGTCAAGATTTTCATTAAGGAAAGCTGTCTTGACGTCCATTTGCTAGGTCTCAAAATCTAGATGCGCAGCAATCGACAAGAGAATGCAGATGGACTTGAGCATAGCTACGGGCGAAAAGGTTTCCTCATAATCGATCCCTTCTTTCTGAGTGTACTCTTTCGCCACTAGTCTTGCTTTGAAGGTTTCAACCCTTCCGTCCGGTCCCCTTTTTCTCTTGATACCCACTTGCAATCCGATGGGTTTTACCCCATCAAATGGTTCGACTAATTCCCATACCTTGTTGTGATCCATTGAACCCATCTCGGCTTCCATTGCTGTTTGCCAGGATTGAGCATCTTTGTCTCGAATCGCTTCGTTGTAGCACCATGGATCTGACTCTTCTGCGGAGATCAAGTCCGAAGACTCTCCTATCCCTAAGAATCTCTCGGGTTGTCTGATAACCTTCCCACTACGATGAGGTTCCGGTTGTGTAGGCGTGACATTTGGTATATCATTTTGTACAGTTGGCACCCTAAGTTCTTCTAAGGTAATTTCACTTCAAGGCTTTCGACTGTTCATATAGTCTTCTTCCAAAAATCTAAAGTGGGTACTGATCACCACCTTTTGATCTTCGGGACCATAGAACATGCATCCTTTAGTTCCTTCGAAGTACCCTATGAACATCCTTAATTCCGAACGTGCATCCAATTTACCGGCTTCCTTGTCTAGCACGTATGCCGGATACCCCTAGATCCTGATGTGTCCGAAACTGGGCTTGCGCCCCATCCACAATTCTCTCATGGTTTTAGGTACCGATTTAGATGGCACTAGGTTTAGATTATAAGCCGCTGTTTCTAATGCGTAACCACAGAACGATTTTGGTAAATCCGCATAACTCATCATTGACCTTACCATTTCTAAAAGCGTTCAATTCCTTCGTTCCGCAACCCCATTTTGTTGAGGGATACCGGGTGCATTCAACTGGGATGCAATCCCCACTTTCGATAGGTAGTTCAGAAATTCATTGCTGAGGTATTCGCCTCCACGGCCAGATCATAGAAACTTGATACTTTTTCCCTTATGATTCTCTGCTTTAGCCTTAAATTCCTTGAATTTATCAAAGGTCTCAGATTTATGCTTCATTAGGAAAATGTATCCGTAGCGTGAGTAATCATCGATAAAAGTAACGAAATACTCGTAGCCACCTCTAGCTTTGATTTGCATTGGACCACACACATCGGTGTGAACGATTTCTAAAACTTCTTTAGCTCTAAGCCCCTTGGCTCCAAATGCCCTCTTGGTCATTTTACCTTCCAAGCACGATTCGCAAGTCGGAAATGGCTCAATTTGGAGAGACCCCAAAGAACCATCTTTCACCAACCTTTGAATCCTTTTCTGGTTAATATGACCTAATCTTAGGTGCCAAAGAAGTGTCTCGTTCACGCAGCCGAGCGCTTTCGTTTACAAGAAATAGTAGATGTGTTATAGGATGCATTTTGTGAGTGATGTGCATAGTTAATAATATAGAGATTGTTCCTTAAAGTTCCACGACAGATAATCACATCGTTATGAAAAACAGTAACATCTTTATTAAAAGGAACAAAATATCCATCGTTAAATAACTTATAAATAGAAATAAGGTTTTTCCGAAAAACAGGAACATAAATAACATCTCTTAAAATTAACTTCTTGTCTCCAAAAGGCAGGTGCACGTCTCCCACTGCTTCAGCTGGCACTCTCGTAGCATCGCCTAGCGTGATGAGGATTTCACTCCCACTAAGTTGTCGTGAAGCAAACATGATCAGTGGATTCCGTATCAACTACCCACGAATGAGAAGTGTACGATGCCAAACAGGTTTCAACAACTAGTGTGTGAGAATTACATTTCTTTTCATTCCTTTTGGGATTGGAACAGGCCAACCTCCATTGTCCTTTACCGCAGTTGAAGCACTTGCCCTCTAGATTTTATTGACACTACCAACATCCCTCATCTTACCATTGTCCTTGGTTAAGTTTGATTGTTTATGGCTTTTGGTCCTCTTCTTCTACTTTCCTTCCCTTGACCTAGAAGATGAAGATGGACCAATTGCCATCACGACTTGAGTTTTTGTGCCCCATCAATGTCTCTGCTGCGACCAAAGCTTGCAACAAATTAGCTAGCGAAGCCAAAGTGCTCAAAAACTTTTGGGCAGAGAGTGGAGTAGCAAATTGATCTGGGTCCTAGATAATAATCTGCACCCAGATCCTCAAGTTTGTTCAGATGGGCTGTTGGGATATTTTAGTTTTGATGAATTATGCCAAAACATTATCAACTTGTGTTATTGAAGCTAATTTACAGATAACAAGTTGAGGGGGAACGAAAGAACAAGTTGAGGGGGAACTCACAAAAATCAGATGAAGATGATCGAGATCAAGCGAGGCTGCAGACTAGACTGATCGAGATCAGATGAGTAAGAAGAGTTCCAGAGTCAATCATGAAATTTGAAAGAAAATCGAAAGAAAAGATAAGCTAAGCCACCGATCGGAAGAATCGGAAGGTCAAAAGATCGGATGACCGTAATGCACCGGATCGGATGATCGGAAGAACGGTCAACATATGTTGATCGGAAGAGCCGGAACAAAGTCGATCGAAAAGAAATCACGAAGATAAGAAGAGAAGGTTGCGGTCGAAGAGAGTTGGCGAGACCGATCGAGATCGATATGAAGATGAAGCGGATGATCAAGATCGGGGACGTGATTGAGATCGGATGTCTAAACCGATATGCTAAAACCTAATGTCTTGACCTAATGCTATCCCGAGATATTGATCTGAAGAAGTGTTGATCGGATCGGTCAATGATCCGATCGGATCAAAAGAAGAAATCGGATAAATTGAGTCAAAGTGACCTTAAGGTCGATGATGTCTGATTGGAATCCCGAACTCGAGTTAGCGCAGTGTCGATATGCTTTGATCGCATAAGGTCCGTTGAAGAAGTCTGCCCCAATCCGCGATCCCGAGGCCGAGATAATCCGGAGGCTCGGATGAAAATCTGAGACTCGGATAAACTCAAGACTTCGAGACAGAATCGAAGACTTCGGTATGTCTCAAGACACCGAGACTCGAGAATCTGAATGATTCCAAGGAGAGGAATCGAGGAATATAAATTGCTAGAATCACCGACGTGGACCAATGAGAGGAAGACAATCACCAAGAAGTCATTGATTACAAGAATAGTATGGATTTGAATGTGATTCTCTCCAACGGTAACATTCAAATCCACACTATAAATACAAGGTCTTTCATCATTCTAAGGTGTGGATGCGTGGAGATTATAAAGACGAGATGCTTCTGAGCCAAAGAGAGTTATACCCAAAGCATTCCCACCCTAGAACACAAGTCTGTAGATATACAAATATGTTCAAGAGTGTTCTAGAACCCAATCTAAGCAACCCACGATGTATCCTAAGCTTAGTGAGATTTTCCCAACCTTAGCATTGAGGCTAAACAAATGTAAGGGAAAATCTCAACCTAGTTGGAAACCAAACAAACCTTACCCAAATCAGTCGGTTAAGTTTGTAGGTTAGTGTGAACTCGGTAAACATCTAGCCATCTCGAAAGGGAGGGTAGGCAATCCTTTTGTTTAGGGTGATAAGTCCCGTTGAGTGTGAACTCAAGAACATCTCAGTAAGCAATCCCGTGGAGGGTGATAAGTCCCGAGGCGAACCCGTGAGGGTGATAAGTCCAGTTGGAAGGAATTTCCCTAGGAACAAGGAGAGTGGATGTAGGAGCTTGAGTCTCCGAACCACTATACTTTGTTGTGTTGTTTACTGCTTTATGTTCTTATATTGTCATATGCATTCGATTATAAGCAAAACACAACACATGAGCTTAAAACGCAAAAAACTGAAATCACCATTCCTTCACCCCTGTTTTTATATGCATGGCACGAAATGTTTGCTTCCGCACGCGCAAAATGGGTTTTCCCACCGGGACCAACAAGTGGTATCAAGGCGGGAGTTCTAAAGTTCACTAATTTCAAAGTGAACACTGAATCGATCTTTTAAAAAAAAACCCGCTTTTTTAAAATGCATATATTCTAATGTTTTGGCGTCATTATCAAAAAAAAAAGGGGAAATTGTTGGGATATTTTAGTTTTGATGAATTATGCCAAAACATTATCAACTTGTGTTATTGAAGCTAATTTACAGATAACAAGTTGAGGGGGAACGAAAGAACAAGTTGAGGGGGAACTCACGAAAATCGATTTAAGATGATCGAGATCGGCAGTAGGTCATAGACGAGACCGATCGAGATCGGATGAGTAAGAAGAGTTCGAGTCAACTGATGAAAATGAGCAAAATCGAGAAGAAAAGATAAAGCTAAGCCGGTGTCGATCGAAGAATCGGAAGGTCAAAAGATCGGATGACTGAATGGACTGACGATGATCGGAAGAAAACGAGCCGAGATATGGTGATTAGAAGAGCGGCATAAAATTTATCGAAAGAACCCGACCGAAGATCGTAAGAGAAGGTTGCAGATCGGAAGAGGAGTGATGAGATCGACGAGATCGACGTGGATCGAGATCGATATGAAGACGAGCGGATGATCAAGATCGACGTGATTGAGATCGACAAAGTGCTAAACCGATATGCTAAACCTAATTTACTGACCTAATGCTATCCTGAGATATTGATCTGAAGATGTGTTGATCTGATCTGTCGAGCAGATCAGATCAGGCAAAGAAGAAATCAGATAGCCTGAGTCAAAGTGACCTGAAGGTCAGGATGTCTGAATTCAGAGAACTAAACTCGCTTAGCCTCGAAAGTCAAGATGCTGATCGTACAAGGTCCGGCCAAGAGAAGTCTGGGCCAATCAAGTATCCTGAGGCTCAGATGAGAAATCTGAGACTCAGATAAACCTGAAGACTCAGATAGAACTGAAGACTCAGTATGTCTCTGAAGACATTGAGACTCAGAGAATCCTGAATGATTCCAAGGCGAGGAATCTGAGGAATATAGCCGTTAGAATCAGCTGACGTGGACCAATGAGTGGAAGACAACCAGCCCAAGAAAGTCATTGCAGACTTACAAGAATAGTATGGATTTGAATGTGATTCTCTCCAACTTTAACATTCAAATCCACACTATAAATACAAGGTCTTTCATCATTCTAAAGTGTGGATGTGTGGAGATTATAGCACGAGATGCTACAGAGCCAAAGAGAGTTATACCCAAAGCATTCCCACCCTAGAACACAAGTCTATAGATATACAAATATGTTCAAGAGTGTTCTAGAACCCAATCTAAGCAACCCACGATGTATCCTAAGCTTAGAGAAATTTTTCCAACCTTAGCATTGAGGCTAAACAAATGTAAGGGAAAATCTCAACCTAGTTGGAAACCAAACAAACCTTACCCAACTCAGTCGGTTAAGTTTGTAGGTGAGTGTGAACTCGGTAAACATCTAGCAATCCGGAAAGGGAGGGTAGGCAATCCCGAGTGAGGGTGATAAGTCCCGTTGGAGTGTGAACTCGGTAAACATCTGTAGGCAATCCCGTGGAGGGTGATAAGTCCCGAGGCAAACTCGTGAGGGTGATAAGTCCAACAAGTAATTTCCCTAGAACAGGAGAGTGGATGTAGGGAGCTTGAGTCTCCGAACCACTATACTTTGTTGTGTTGTTTACTACTTTATGTTCTTATATTGTCATATGCATTCGATTATAAGCAAAACACAACACATGAGCTTAAAACGCAAAAATCTGAAATCACCATTCCTTCACCCTGCTTTTTATATGCATCGACAAAATGTTTGCTTCTTCAAGCAAAAATAGGTTTTCCCACCGACCAACAAGTGGTATCGAGAGCAGAGTTCTAAAGTTCACTAATTTCAAAAGTGAACACTGAATCGATCTTTTAAAAAAAACCCGCTTTTTTAAAAAATGCATATATTCTAATGTTTTGGCTTCATTATCAAAAAGGGGAAATTGTTGATATTTTAGTTTTGATGAATTATGCTGAAACATTATCAACTTGTGTTATTGAAGCTAATTTATAGATAACAAGTTGAGGGGGAACAAAGGAACAAGTTGAGGGGGAACTCAAGAAAAATCGCATTTAAGATGATCGAGATCAAAGCGAGGTCATAGACGAGACCGACGAGATCGATGAGTAAGAAGAGTTCGGAGTCAACTCGATGAAATGAAAAAAATCAAGAAAAGATAAGTTAAGCCAAACCGATCGATGAATCGTAGGTCAAAAGATCGATGACTATAATGGACACGGGACGATGATCGGAAGAACACGAAATGATATGGTGATTAGAAGAACGCATAAAGTCGATCGTAAAGAACTTTACCGTATGATCGTAAGAGAAGGTTACGATCGAAGAGGAGTAGTATGAGACCTCGACGAGATCGACGGATCGAGATCGATATATAAGACGAGCGGATGATCAAGATCGTGACGTGATTGAGATCGGATGTGCTAAACCCGATATGCTAAACCTAATTTAATCGGACCGATGCTATCCCGAGATGTTGATCAGAAGATGTGTTGATCTCGATCACCGAGCCAATCAGATCGTCGCAAAGAAGAAATCGACAAATTTTGAGTCAAAAGTGACTGAAGGTCGATATTCGACCGAGAATCGAACTCGCTTAGCCTCGAAAGTCGTCAAGCTCGAAAAGCAAGGTCCATTAAGAGAAGTCTCGCCGTCAAGTATCCCCGAGGGGCTCGATAATCCCGAGGCTCGATGAGAAATCTGAGATTCGAGACTCGATAAACTCAAGACTCGGATAGAATCAAGACTCAAGATGTCTCAAGACACCGAGACTCAGAGAACTCAATGATTCCAAGGCGAGAATCTGAGGAATATAGCCGCGAATCACCGACGTGGACCAATGAGAGGAAGACAACCAAATTGAAGAAGTCTTTGTACTTACAAGAATAGTATGGATTTGAATGTGATTCTCCAACGGAACATTCAAATCCACACTATAAATACAAGGTCTTTCATCATTCTAAGGTGTGGATGCGTGGAGATTATAGCACGAGATGCTACAGAGCCAAAGAGAGTTATACCCAAAGCATTCCCAACCTAGAACACAAGTCTCCAGAGATATACAAATATGTTCAAGAGTGTTCTAGAACCCAATCTAAGAAACCCACGATGTATCCTAAGCTAGAGAGATTTTCCCAACCTTAGCATTGAGGCTAAACAAATGTAAGGAAAATCTCAACCTAGTTGAAACCAAACAAACCTTACCCAAATCACCGGTTAAGTTTGTAGGTGAGTGTGAACCCCCAGAACATCTAAAGAATCCCGAAAGGGAGGGTAGGCAATCCCGAGTGAGGGTGATAAGTCCCGCTGGAGTGTGAACTAGATAAACATCTCAGTAGGCAATCCCGCTGAGGGTGATAAGTCCCGAGGCTAACCCGTGAGGGTGATAAGTCTAGTTGGAAGGAATTTCCTTAGAATGGGGAGAGTGGATGTAGGAGCTGAGTCTCCTTAACCACTATACTTTGTTGGTTGTTTATCGCTTTATGTTCTTATATTGTCATATGCATTCGATTATAAGCAAAACACAACACATGAGCTTATAACGCAAAAATCTGAAATCACCATTCCTTCACCCCTGTTTTTATATGCATCGCACAAAATGTTTGCTTCCGCACGCGCAAAATAGGTTTTCCCACCGGGACCAACAAGTGGTATCAGAGCAGGAGTTCTAAAGTTCACAAATTTCAAAGTGAACACCTGAACTGATCTTTTTAAAAGAAAACCCGCTTTTTTAAAATGCATATATTCTAATGTTTTCGCTTCATTATCAAAAAAGGGAAATTGTTGGGATATTTTAGTTTAGATGAATTATGCCAAAACATTATCAACTTGTGGTTATTGAAGCTAATTTACGATAACAAGTTGAGGGGAACAAAGGAACAAGTTGAGGGGAACTCACGAAAATCGCATTTAAGATGATCGAGATCAAAGTAGGTCATAGAGACAGACCGACGAGATCGATGAGTAAGAAGAGTTCCTCGAGTCAACCGATGAGCTGAGCAAAATCAGAAGAAAAGATAAGCTAAGCCACCGATCGGAAGAATCAAGGTCAAAAGATCGATGACTGATAACAGACCTGATCGATGATCGAAGAACAAATGAAATGATATGGTGATTAGAAGAACGCATAAGCCGATCGAAAAAGAACCTCCCCGTAAGATCGTAAGAGAAGGTTACATCGAAGAGGAGTGATGAGACCGATCGAGATCGACGTGATCGAGATCGAGCATGAAGATGAAAGATCAAGATCGACGGATTGAGACTGACAAAGCTAAACCGATATGCTAAACCTAATTTATCGACTTGATGCTATCCTCGAGATGTTGATCTCGAAGATGTGTTGATCCGATCAATGAAGTTTGATCGATCGCAAAGAAGAAATCGATAGCTCGAGTCAAAGTGACTGAAGGTCAAGATGTCCGAATTCGTAGAATCGAACTCGCTAGCCCGAAAGTGTCAAGATGCCGACGTATAAGGTCCGGCCAAGAGAAGTCCGTCAATCAAGTATCCCGAGGCTCGATGAGAAATCGAGACTCAGAGATAAATCAAGACTCAGATAGAATCAAGACTCAAGATGTCTCCTCAAGACACCGAGACTCGAGAATCTCAATGATTCCAAGGTGAGGAATTTGAGGAATATAGCTCATAGAATCACCGACGCGACCAATGAGAGGAAGACAACCAAATTTAAGAAGTCACAGATTATAAGAATAGTATGGATTTGAATGTGATTCTCCAATGGTAACATTCAAATCCACACTATAAATACAAGGTCTTTTTCATCATTCTAAGGTGTGGATGCGGAGATTATAGCACGAGATGCCACAGAGCCAAAGAGAGTTATACCCAAAAGCATTCCCACCCTAGAACACAAGTCCAGAGATATACAAATATGTTCAAGAGTGTTCTAGAACCCAATCTATGCAACCCACGATGTATCCTAGCTTAGAGAGATTTTCCCAACCTTAGCATTGAGGCTAAACAAATGTAAGGGAAAATCTCAACCTAGTTGAAACCAAACAAACCTTACCCAAATCAGTCGGTTAAGTTTGTAGGTGAGTGTGAACTCAGAAACATCTAGCAATCCCAAAGGGAGGGTAGGCAATCCCGAGTGAGGGTGATAAGTCCCGGCTTGGTGTGAACTCCTGAACATCTCAGAGGCAATCCCGTGGAGGTGATAAGTCCCGAGGCTAACTCGTGAGGGTGATAAGTCCAAGCTTAAAGGAATTTCCTAAGAACAGGGGAGAGTGGATGTAGGAGCTTGAGTCTCCAACCACTATACTTTTGTTGTGTTGTTTATCGCTTTATGTTCTTATATTGTCATATGCATTCGATTATAAGCAAAACACAACACATGAGCTTAAAACGCAAAAAATCAAATCACCATTCCTTCACCCCGCTTTTATATGCATCGACAAAATGTTTGCTTCCGCGACAAGAAATGGGTTTTCCCACCGACCAACAAGTGGTATCGAAAGCAGAGTTCTAAAGTTCACTAATTTCAAAGTGAACACTGAATCGATCTTTTTAAAAGAAACCCGCTTTTTTAAAATGCATATATTCTAATGTTTTCAAGGCCATTATCAAAAAGGGGAAATTGTAGATATTTTAGTTTTGATGAATTATGCTAAAACATTATCAACTTGTGTTATTGAAGCTAATTTACGACAACAAGTTGAGGGGAACAAAGGAACAAGTTGAGGGGGAACTCACGGTAAATCGCATTTAAGATGATCGAGATCAAAGTAGGTCAAGAGACGAGACCGACGAGATCGGATGAGTAAGAAGAGTTCGAGTCAATCGATGAAATTGAGCAAAAATCGGAGAAAAGATAAGCTAAGCCACCGATAAGAAGAATCGAAGGTCAAAAGATCGATGACTGTATAAGCACTGATCGATGATCGGAAGAACCAAGCCGATATGGTGATCGTAAGAGCGCATAAGATGATCGAAAGAAACCACCGTAAGATCGTAAGAGAAGGTTAAAAGACGTAAGAGGAAAGAGATGAGACCGACGAGATCGATCGTGATTGATTCGACGCGGATCGAGATCGATATGAAGATGAGCGATGATCAAGATCGACGTGATTGAGATCGATGTGCTAAACCGATATGCTAAACCTAATGTCTTCGAATCGATGCTATCCTCGAGATGTTGATCTCGAAGATGTGTTGATCCGATCACGAAATCAGATCGATCAAAAAGAAGAAATCGAGCATACCGAGTCAAAGTGACCTTAAGGTCGATGTGTCTATTCAGAGAACTCGAACTTAGCCACCGAGTGTCAAGATGCCCGACGACAAGGTCCACCAAGAGAAGTCTCGTAATCAAGTATCACGAGGCTCAGATAATCCGAGGCTCAGATGAGAAATCCGAGACTCGATAAAACTCAAGACTCGATAGATAGAAGACTCAAGATGTCTCAAGACACCGAGACTCGAGAGAATCCCAATGATTCCAAGGAGAGGAATCGAGGAATATAGCCGCTAATCAAATGACGTGGACCAATGAGTGAAGACAATCACCAAGAAGTCAGCCAGATTTTGCCACAAGAATAGTATGGATTTGAATGTGATTCTCTCCAACGGTAACATTCAAATCCACACCATAAATACAAGGTCTTTCATCATTCTAAGGTGGGATGCGTGAGATTATAGCACGAGATGCTACAGAGCCAAAAGAGAGTTATACCCAAAGCATTCCCACCCTAGAACACAAGTCTGTAGATATACAAATATGTTCAATAGTGTTGTAGAACCCAATCTAAGCAACCCACGATGTATCCTAGCTTAGAGATATTTTCCCAACCTTAGAATTGAGGCTAAACAAATGTAAGGAAAAATCTCAACCTAGTTGAAACCAAACAAACCTTACCCAAATCACCTGTTAAGTTTGTAGGTGAGTGTGAACTCCCAGAACATCTAGAATCCCGAAAGGGAGGGTAGGCAATCCCGAGTCCGTGAGGTGATAAGTCCCGCGAGGCAATCCTGTGGAGGGTGAACCCGCAAACATCCTGTAAACATCTCAGTCCCAATCCCGGGTGATAAGTCCCGTCCCGAGGCTAACCCGCGAGGGTGATAAGTCCAAAT
Source organism: Stenogyne calaminthoides (assembly GCA_037126765.1). Classification (NCBI taxonomy): domain Eukaryota; kingdom Viridiplantae; phylum Streptophyta; class Magnoliopsida; order Lamiales; family Lamiaceae; genus Stenogyne; species Stenogyne calaminthoides. The sequence goes on from JBBCBC010000026.1 coordinate 14,058,697, forward strand.
TGGAAGGAATTTCCCTAGAATGTGGAGAGTGGATGTAGGAGCTTGAGTCTCCTAACCACTATACTTTTGTTTTGTTTTTACCGCTTATGTTCTTATATTGTCATATGCATTCGATTATAAGCAAAACACAACACATGAGCTTAAAACACAAAAATCAAAATCACCATTCCTTCACCCCCTTTTTATATGCATCGCCCCGAAATGTTTGCTTCCAAGACGCCAAGAAATGGGTTTTCCCAATCGACCAACATGGGCCATTAATTTTGAGGACGAATCCCTTACGGGGGTTGTCCTCCACCATTTTCAACAACAACATCTCTAAAGATGGTGATCCGACAAAAGCCACACTTTTCGACTCGGCTTGGCTCATCCGACTTTTTGTATGTAAAGAATCCACTTGTGCTCTTGTGCGCTTAGGACAATTATAATTTTTTCATTTCCAATCAACAAAGTTTTCTCCAATGAGTTGGTTTTCTTTTCAAATATATTGAATGATTGGATTAAAAGGTTCACGACATAACGAATCGAATAAACATACATCTTGTGTGAATATGTCCGATCAACACAAAATTAAATCATATGATTCGATCACATGATTCATATTAAAATCAAAAAAATATGAACATGCATCCGATCCGCCAACATTCAAAACAGATTTAAATGAGCCTCGTGGGAGGTCATCATTTAAATCACATTCAAGCAAGTTACAAACAAGAATGAGTTATAAACCTTTAATTTATAAAAAAAATTAATAATCGGCCACAACCAACACCAATATAAAATTGACAGGACTTCGGAGAAGTATATAAATATCAATTTTATACCTAAGTAATAACCATGATTAAATACAAAATTATTACTTTGCTTTTGATCGAGCCTCATGGGAGGGTCATCGCCGCAACTAATAATAATTCACAAATCATCCTTTTGGGAATTTATTCATGTGAAAAGCTATATTTTGACCGTTCCCTGAGGGAATTTCTCCAAAAGATTTCACAAATAAATAAATCATGGAGGTCAAAATTAATTTGTGTCAAAACAAATTAATTATTAAACATACTTAGTAATTTTTTGAATTTGAGATTTTGCGCTAGGCAATTCTCTTTTAAACACATCTAAACAAAATTAAATAAAGCACAAGAAAATACAACAATAACTGCTAAAGCGTAAAATAAAACACATTGGACACAAATTATCCAACCTACGCGTTTAATTCTTCGCTTTGATTTTAAGAATGTCATCTTAATTTCTCCCACCTGCTCGCTCAAAGAACTCCACCTGAAATACCACGCCAGCAACCGCAATGATGCCCGCCAGATCCGCTCGCAGCTTGCCGGCGCCAGTTTGGCGCGCCTAGGGCGAACGCATATCGCCTGTGGTGCTACGGTTTTGGCACATTTGCCGGGTTTTAGCGCCAGCAGCCTCTCTCGTTCGCTTCAGGCCAGCGCTTCGTCTGCCAAGGCTTCAGGTTTCCTGCCTCACAAGGCCACGCCTGCAAGTGTGTTTGCTCAATGATCTCGCTTTGGCGCTTAGCACTCTAGGTCTGTATGTAGGGTATCGCCTCACAATGTGTTTCCTTGTAAGTTTTCAAGCGACGCCTTTCGCCCACTTAAGCGTTCAGATCCGTGTTTAACTCTGCTCCATCTTCGCCTCCGATGAGGTTACAATTTATTTAACAAAAATAAATACCTTAAATCTAGACTAGTCTATTACATTGAACAAATCAAATAGCTTTAATCTACTCGTGGATTTTCTCACAAGAAAAATAAATCCGCATTTAGTCAATTAAAAACCATTCATTCATACTCATGAAAATAAAACACATTCAATACCATGACACTGATACCGCAAAATAGATCAAGCAATTCTACTATCCAATTTCAATTTAATGTACAACAATTTAATTACCAATTTAAAAAATCGAGCTCAAACCCGAGCTCGATACCGGCTTGTGGGAAATTAGGTGCCTTGACTATTTGAGATAATTTTTAAATACATATTTAAATTAAACAAATAATTACTAACATGAATTAATCCTAAATTAATTCAACATAATAATTAAACAACATGCAGACACATAATTCACGAAATCCTAAACATGCGAACTAGGAGTTACGAGATTACTAACCTTCAGAGACAACCTTTTGACGATGGATCAACCCAAGAGCCTTCCCAAATATATCCCAAAGATCCACTTAACGTTACTTCGGTGGAGGATTTGCAAGACTTAACGATTTTAATGGAGAGAAATTAAATATTTTGCTACCACCTTTGTGGATTTCTAATATTTCCAACACATGGAATCAAGACTTGGGAATGAAGAGCTCATCCCCTATAAATGGGGAGGAGGGGGGTAAAATTAGGTTCAGGAAAATAAGGAAGAAAATCTTTTCTTGGTCTCCAAGAAATCTTGAATATATCTTCTATATTCTTTTTCTCCTTAATTAAATTTTCCATAAAAAAATCTTCACCTTCTTCTACCTCATAATTTTCGAAAACTACAATATTAAAGGAGTCAAGATTTGACTTTGAATTTATGGGATAATTATGTATTCTTACAATAATTATCTCTTTTCCATAAAATATCTCCAAAAAATCAAGACAATCTTTTTTCTTCCTCTTAATATACAAATTTTCTAAATCTTGCTTGGAAATATAACAAGAATATTTTTCTCTCTCATTAATTGACTTTATTTTGGGCTATTTGGGGGCCTTTGGAGAATTAAATTGTACCTTCAATGGACTATGAAACTTTAATATTTTGGGCCAAATATTATTCAAGTCCATTAATATTAATTTAATCCACTATAAAATTAATATTGAACTATCCATCTTAACCCATATTACGATTTCACATATAACATGGCTCTGGCCATTATTTCCCGCATTTAAGATTATATTAGTCCATTAATTAATTAAGCCTCCAACAAGCTTTATATTAATTAACATCTTTGTCCTCGAGTAAAGACAACTCAACATTATTATCCATACCGAAATAAATTTCCACTTGCAAGATTTGGTATGATAAAGGATATGAGCCCACCAAGGGGACAAATCAAGCAAGACGATTACGCGATTCTCCTCAGATAATGTCAAGAATCGCCATGTAATTAATAATATTGCCCAATATATAAGGTATCAATCGCATTGACTCTCTTCCCATCATAAATCAAAGAAATAGTTATTAATTTCACACGATCCTATTTAAGGACTTGAGATTAAGAAATAACGCACCACTGAGGTCTAATTCTCGTATATTTAGTACCAAAGAATTTGTCCTCCCGTAGGTCCTCATTCAACGCACCTAAATGCGCTAGTATTATCCCTTGGTCAAGACAAGCCAATCTGGGTCTCACACTTCAAATCAACCGCTCATGATGGTTCGCTCATTTCCATCTGGTTGTGAATTTGTACTTAATTACGAGGGTCAGTTAATTTGATCTTCAAAGTGATCTGCTATCACCAAATTAACTACAACGTAATACGCATCGCCTTATTGAACGAGTTTGCAATAAACATATATAACATTCATTCATATTTAATGCAACAATGATTAAATAATTTATTTCAATAAATACATAAGAAACTTCAGTTTGGTTATACAAAGTAAAAGCATACTTTTCAGTATAACCCCAACACCATTTTCTCATGTTGCCTTAAGTAATTCGGGAGTTATGCCGAGAAACATCACACACTGCGTCTGGGAAGCATCCTTCTGATGTTTCTTCCGAGTCGCACGCCAAACGAAATGCCTCAAGAAACCAAATTGGGTAACATGGATTATGCGGTCCAACTCAATCTTTTTTTGCTTTTAGCACCAAATACATGTTTCTAAGTGCCGGCCTAGAAAAATTTGGCCTAAGCCAATTTGTTTGTTTCCAAAACATATCTCAATAACAATTATACATTTCAACTAACCAAGAGAAAAAATAAAAACGGAATTAAAACACATAATTCCTATGATCAATATTCAACAATCAAAATAAACGTGGCCTTTCAAATTTATTTTGTCTCCATTATTTTTACATATTCAACGACCTCATCGAAAGAATACGAATTTATATATAATATAAATCATAATGGACTAGATCCACATTCCTACTATCATAATATCTGCCGCTAATTTTTACCATGATAGCAAAACGGTAGGTCTCCAAACCAATTGCAAAACTTGTAATTTCCTAGTTGATTGAACCTAGTTCAACTGATGCCCCTCGACTTTCGCTTCTCTCTTTGTGAAAAAAAATAAAGTTGATTTACAACCATCGCTTACCACACTATGTGTCCCTATGAAAATCCCGCTAGATGTAGATCCGAGCAAAAAAGACTTGGGCCTTAAATACTCATTGGAAAGAAATCTCCGCTTTTACTTTCAATTTTGATGGAAGACATCGTTCAATTTAATGAAAATTATATTTTAGTGAGGATCATTTTATAAGGCGGGGTATTAATTGCTTAATCGAGATCCAACATGTTAATCTACATCATATTTGAGCAATTATTGGGCATCACCTACCCAAACATGACATTATACTTGACTAACACTTTATATATGGGCGCCCTTACCCAAACATTAATACGGGGTCCGAGCATTATTAAGCGCCACTACCCAAACAGCTTATAATGCGGAATGTAAAAACCGTTAATAACTAATTAAATTTAAAAAAGGTTAAACAAGTGGGATTTAATAATTCCTTTTTAAATCAAATTTCAAAATCCAATTTAAATTCGATTTTAAATTATTAAAATTTAATAATTAATCTAATTAAATATTTTGGTCCAACCAATATCCAATTTTAAATTAATCCAAATTAATTTACAAAATCAGATTTTAATTTTTTTATTGTTAGGGGCTCAGATGCAATTTCCAAAATTGCACTAGATGGCCTGTTCCAAATTAAATTTGCAAATCAGCTCTCTGCCATCACCGCCCAAATCTGACAGCATCTAATAGGTAATTTGGGACAACCGTTTCCAAATACCAACCTAAATTATCAACAATTTCAGAATCAATCTAATCAATTCATCAAATTTGTCCATCTGTAGCAATCGAAATCAAACCCAGAAGAACAAAGTCAATTGAACAAGAAATAGGTTATTCATGTCACAAAATCGGCACCCACAATTCCAAATAATGGGGGATATAGTACCAAAATCAAGTTCAAAACCAGGGTGAGACGACGACTGGAAACGAGTCAGTGTTAGAAGTGATATGAGGCGGACGAATCGACTGTGCCTTAGGCGACGCGAGACCGGGTCAACCCAATTTCATAGTGAACGCAAACAGTGAAGGGAAGCGGGCCCCCGTCGTTGAACCCAAAGAGCCGCAGACGATTTCACCGCATGCCCCCACGCTATGGGTTTATCGCCGGCCGCCGTGGTTCGCCCTAAGCGAATCGAACGAGATCGGCGCCACCGGCCACCGCCGCCAAGGTTTGAGTGAGAGGCTCGACATAACGAAGATGAAGATGTAAACCACCATCGCTCGGAATCGGACGAGCACCTTTGGGGGAAAATATGGGTGCCCAGATCTATTCGAGATGATTTTAAATACATATTTAAATTAATCAATTAATTACTAACATGAATTAATCCTAAATCAATTCAACATAATAATTAATAAGCAAATAAACAATCATGCATACACATAATCCACGAATCCTAAGCATGCGGAATCTAGGAGTTACGAGATTACGCACTTTGTGTAGAGACAACCGCTGAGACGTTGATCAACCCAAAGAGACTTCCCAAATATGTTCCAAGTCCACTTAACGTAATCCGTGGGATTCACACACAACGATTTTAACAAGAGAGAAAAAGTATAATATTTTGCAACCACCTTTGTGGATTTCTAATATTTCCAACACATATAATCAGACTTGGGAATGAAAAATCATCCCCTATAAATAGGGACTAGGTGGCCGATTTTTTTTCAAGGAAAAAATAGGGAAGAAAATCTTTTTCTTGGTCTCCAAGAAATCTTGAATATATCTTCTATATTTTTTTCTCCTTAATTAAATTTTTCCATAAAAATCTCTTCCCTTTTCCCCATTATTTTAGAAAAATACAAGGCAAAAGAATCAAGATTTGATTTCTTGAATTTATGGGATAATTATGTATTACAAGAATACTTATCTCTTTCCATAAAATCTCTTCAAGAAATTCAAGAAAATCTTTTCTTTTTTTTTCCTACAATTTTCAAATTTCAAGAAATATTAGGCAAAAATATTTTCTTCTTTTTCATTAATCGACTTTTAATATCGGGTTATTTGAGGGGGCCTTTGGGAGAATTAAGATTGGACCTCCAATGGACTATGAAGTTATAATATTGGGCTAAATATTATTCAAGTCCATTAATATTAATTTACTCCACTATAAAATTAATATTGAACTATCCATCTTAACCCATATTACGACTTTACTATAATATGGCTCCCGGTCATTATTTCTCGTGTTTAAGATTATCTTAGTCCATTAATTAATTAAGCCACTGAACAAGCTTTATATTAATTAATATCTTTGTCCTTGGAGTAAAGACAACTCAACGTTATTATCCATACCGAAAATAAATTTTCACTTGCAAGATTTGGTATGATAAAGATTCTGAGCCCACCAAGGGGACAAATCAAAAGACGATTTCTTGCACACAATTCTTCAGATAAATGTCAAGAATCGTCATGTAATTAATAATATTGCCAAGATATAAGGTATCAATCACATTGGCTCTCTTCAGATCATAAGTCAAAGCAATAGTTATTAATTCCACACGATCCTATTTAAGGGATTCGAGATTAAGAAACAATATACTAATCGAGGTCTAATTCTTGTATATTCAATACCGAAGAATTTATCCTCATGTAGGTCCTTATTCAGTGCATCTAAATGCACTAGTATAATCTCTTGATCAAGACAAGCCAATCTGAGCCTTATACTTCAACCTTTCATGATGGTTTGTTCATTTCATCTAGGTTAGAATTTGTACTTAATTACGGTGAGTCAAGAATTTGATCTTCTCGTGATCCGCATCACCAAATTAACTACAACGTAATACGATTTCTTAACTTATTGAACGGGTTTGCAATAAATATATATATATCATTCATTCATATTTAATGCAACAATGATTAATAGATTATTTCAGTAAATAAATTAAGAAAATCCAGTATAACCCCAACAAGCACAAACATTAAGAAGAAAGATGAAGATTTATCTAAACCGGGCAATAGAGTCGATGCGGCCGCCGTGGTCTTTGAGGCGAAGGGGTTCTGAGTAGCCCAACGACGCTACTGGGTCTCCACCTCTCCGAAAGGGCGACGGTCAAAGAGGGACGCGGGTTTTGAGTTTCAAAACCCTAAATCGTGGACACATAATAGGAAGACAAAGTTGGGTGGTTTTATCAAATAAAGCCATCCGCTTTTGTCACACTATTAAAACCGCACACCCCAACAATTAAAACATCAACATACAAAATAATTTTGGTGTGGTTCGGGTGATACTGATCGCACTCAGCTTTATAAAAAAAAAAAATTCTTTTATAAAAAACAGTTTTTATGCACTAAAACGAGAGCCCATGCTCGATACCACCGTTGAATTTAGAGGCACGTAAACACGAATACATGCCATAGAAGGGAAATAAAATAGTTCCAATAATGAACAATTAATTGCATAATTAAATACGAGTATACGAAATAGAATTCTTATAGCAGAATTGCATACCTGATTCCTCAACTATGGTATCCACGTAATAGTCGCTTACTAATTTGCACAAATCCAAATGTTGAATCCCGAGATGAATTTGCTAGGAAAATTCTAACTTAGAGATTTTATGGAAAAATATGAACTCACGCCATTTAATCCCAAGAGCTCATATATATAGGAGAGGCCCAAATTAAATCTTAAGCTAAATTTTATTAGAAAATCCTAATTAAAATAAATCTCTTAGATTTATTTCCCACATATAAAATCTCTCACGGAGTTAATTTCATGTATATCAAATCTCACGGATTTGATTCCATGTATATCAAATCTCTACCGGATTTGATTCCATATATATTAAATTTTATAATAATAATATTCCATATATTATTATTGGGAATTCTATTTAATTAAATCTAATTTAGTTAAATAGTAATATTAATTAATTCTAAATATAATTATTATTATTCTCTATAAATTAAATATTAATAACCAATATAATATTTAATCAACCAACTATAATTAGTAAAACAACCATTACTTGTTGTGTGACCCATAGACCCTCATATATCGAACGATTAGTCAAACTAATGTTTAATTGAACCCTAGACAATAAAACCGACATTCTCAATATATGAGGTACGCTCTGCAGGAAATGTGCAACTACTCAGATTCCAAAACATGGGCTATTACGATTTCTCCTTTCATTCCCCTAATACTGATTAAGTCTTGAAATATGATGAAGTGTCTATTCAAATAACTTAATCATATTGTCTCTAATCACTAATTGATCATGTATGTCACACTTAGATATGGCCGATGACTTAGATCCAATTATGACGAGAAGATGAGTATTCTCTCTAAATCCACTTTGAGGAATGAATCCCGCTTCGCTCAACTACCACGCATACATTACTTCCGTGATGAACCCAATCCAAGCCATATCTACCCATAGTCGGGTGTCGCCGGTCATGGTCAAAGTTCATCACTCCACACATGTCGTAAGTGCGATTGACCTCAAAGTCAAAGAAGTATCGCATCGCTCCCACTAACCGAGAGACACCAGAGACACATATAGTGAAATACATCAAACGATTTCTGATGGGTATACGATACCCTCTAAGGTATTTGTTGCATCCTTCATGAGATACCTAGTATCTCGTAAAAGTGAGATCTTTACTACGCCTCTAAGAGTATGATGCATATCGCACACCAATCTCCATTGCATCATCAATATCCCATTCTTGATGATCCTTAATCGGGCTATTTGAGAATCATGCTAAGTCATCTGAGTTCTCACAACCTCAACGACAACAATGACTCATGGGACCACTTGTATGAATAAATTGAAACAATCAAACATAATACTCAAACAAGTGTCTTGCCATACATTAATATTAAGTGAACTATAACATTAAGTCAAACTGAATATCATCGAGTATTATGTCCGTACAATAGATTGTCTCTAGGACACTAACAATAACAAGAGACCCCTTCTTCGTGATGTTGCCCTTCCACAGAAAGCAACGAATGGCCATCTCCATCTTCTGCAAGAGCCCCCCAGGCCATTTGTACACCATCATCGATGGACCAAAGTCTTTAGCGATGACCTTTCAAAATCAAACAACATCTTCAAGCAAAAGAGAGCTACCCTTCCATCTAGAGAGTTCAATCACCGAGTCTATAGTGGCCGCTAGGTGACAGACCTTTGGAGAACCTTTAAAAATCAGAAACCCAAGATAAGTGAAGGGAAGAGAACCAGTAATGATAGAGGTACAATGTCTGATATATCTCTTCATGCCATTTGGAACCTTATCACCATAGTGAATCCGAGACTTGATTGGGCTAAACATCCGACTAGAAATATTCCCATAATCGTGGAGGAGTTGTAATGTTCCTCTATTTGCCCGCCCGAGTGGCCTCGAAACCATAATATATCGCCAAGATAGAGAAGATGACATGGAAGGCCACGATGGATAAAGAAGGTTGGAGGTGTGTATGCTATGATCAATCCACGGACAAGAGCTTCTTCCAGATCAAGAGAAGAGGAGATAAAGGATCACCGATTTAACCCCACGAACACGAGAAATAACCATGAGCCGCCCTTGACGAGACCGGATCGAGAGGGGGAAGAGCGAGAATATTCAGACCATCTCAATAAAACGGTTTGAAAAGTGCATACATCTCTGAACATAAAAGAGAACCTCCAAGAGATAGTGCAAAAGCCTTGGTGATGTCGATCTTGAGCCATGTTCCTCTTCCACCCATATCAAATCAATTGTGTGGCCTCCGATGCAAGAGCAATACGGTATGTATCCTCCTTCATGGAATGAAGCCCGAACGGGCGTGAAAGTACAGCCCCCAATAAAGCTCCAAGTCTCGTGGCCACAACCTTTAGGTGACTTTGTAGATGAAATTCCTATGACAATAGAGCGATAATCTGCGACGAATAGAATCCGCCAACCTTTGAGATAGAGAGTCACAAAAGGTAAATTCATACCTCTAAGCAAATCGAAGGCGAAAAGAGATAATATATGGCATATAGACATCCTCCGAGATCACATCCCAACACTCTTGAAGAAGAAGCCACCAAATCCATCCGGCCCAAAGAGCTTGCGAGGTCCGGACTAAAAACAAGATCCCTAACCTCCTCCCGGTGAAGGGGTAGCCCAGGTGAAGCAAGGCGCTAAAGTGATCCTACGTGACTCCAATCAAAACCATCCAAAATAGAATAATCTTGGCTAAGAGAAGCATCTTCCCAAATGTGAATTCTCATAGAAGTCGCACCACATGCCGACCAATCTCCCAAGTGACAAGAGAGCTTATTATCACCAAACCATGCATCGAGAAATAGGAAGTCTTAGATTTGCTGCACTATGAAGTTTTAAAGAAAGCAGTTCCGTCCCCATCCGCAACCACCGTAGGTGGTTCTTTGAGAGATGAAGAAGCTCTGGGCCAAAAAGCTCATTAGCCTTCACGATCCGGGGACATCTCAAGATCGAACCGCTCATCATTATCACCATTGTCAATGATATCCCGTTGATCTCATCCAACTCCGTATACTTCTTTGGATCTTCGTAAATACATTTTAACACCAATTTGGTTTGAGATCCCGAGACGGTTTTTGACCCTATAATCTTTTGTGAGCATAGAGCTAACAGGATCACCCGAGGCATCTTTGCCCTGCACCTCGGGAACTAGAGGGGAAGAAGGAGTCATGAAGAGTCCACATGTCCTCAAACCTAAAAGGGGCGGGAGAAGGATAGTCCCAAAGTAGTCTTGGTCGAACAGATGATGGTCCGAGCGGGACCATGGGGAGCACAAGTAGTTCAACCTCCGTCCAAAGCTGGTGAAACTCACAGGTAGCAAGGGCCTGATCAAGGTAATTTTGAGAGACACCTATCGTAATGGTTTGAAGATTTTTTTCTATGTGGGATGATGAACAATCGAGAAAAATTAAAAAAATATATAATTTTTAGAGAGGAGTTTCAAAATTTGTAGTCATTTTAAACTTTGGTTATTTTAAAACTGCATGTTTTTTAAGAATTCAAAGTTATCAAATTATAAGGGGGTGAGAAAGAATTGTAATCAAGATAAATAATAGGAGATTTGACTTCCGCAAGGAAGAATCAAAAGGATTTGTGATCGAAGAATTTATCAAGGGCTAGGTTCAGATGCACCCTAAATACTCATAGTGAATTTTAGAAGCGCATAACTTGTTATGCTGAAAAGTGCGACTTATTTATACAGAAAGTGGCAATCATAATATGAGAACATAGTTGCATTCTTCTCGCTTAGAATAATTACACGCTTCGCTTTTGTATAATTGCACGCTTTAAAATGCACTATGAATGTACGATGCACCCGCATATGAGAGACCCACTCTATATCAAGCTCAAAACTCTCAAATTCGGGTAACGAAGATATTATAGGAGGAATATATATTTTTATTCATATTTATTTTTTAAGATTATTTGGGCAGATTTCGCTATCTATCTCAATAATTTTTTTTTGAAAAATATTTTTAAAATAAAAAATTAATAATATTAAAATATTTTTATTATAATATTTTGATTCGAAAAAAATCTAATTCGATATTCTTTGAGAAATCAATAGGCTTCATTATGGAAAAAATCTAATTCAAGACTTTTTGGGAAATCAATATATAAATTCTTTATTATTTATTAATATTTATGTTAAAGATTTTTTTTGATATTTATTCCAAAGATTTTTTCAATTTTTTTTTGAAATGGTATGTTTGTGAAACTTGTTCATCGTGAAACCGATTTTTTTTATAGGCATACTCTTTAGTAATATAAGTCACACTCTTTAGTAATATAAGTTACAACCTTCGCTTATCACTATGATACCCTCTCGGCTATAATATAAGTCACATCCTTCATTTTTATGAGTAATACCCTTTATAGTAAAAATTCACACCGTTTAGGGAAATTTGTAGTTTTGACTAAGTTCCAAAAACAAAAGAATATTACTACCAGACCTATTAGGTATCGATGAACTAGATATCGAATAGGATGACCAAATTGATATGTAGACAAATGATGTAATAGATAGGTCACATATTGAGGAACTCACAATATGTATAGGTTAAGTCTTTTCAAGATCAAGATTAGAAGATTAGGATAGTCGATATCGTCGGTGAGACATCAAATCAAGACTCGTAAGACCAAGATCAAGACTGGATCTTAAAGACCCGAAGACCTTCACGAAGACCTACATCGAAGAACACAAGAAGAGTCAAGAGTGCTAAGACAACTTACGCCGAAGATTTGATCGGTGTAGACCGATCAATTGTAATTGATCAAGTCGGTTCCCAGTGACACCCGAGTATCAACCTGTTGGTAAATCAAGCACCAAATAAGTGTACTTGATAACCAATGAGAGCGGACACGTATAATTACAGGAATCGACGTGCAGACAAAGAAGCGGATTTAAGAACGATTAAATGCCGCTTATCTCTCAAGACGCCTAATCACCATGCACACCTACCTTGAATAGACCAAAATTCGAATTGCTCTCCAACAACTAATTCGATTTCGTGCCTAAAAATATGGGATCATACCTTCAGAGTAAGGTTACAAAAATTATACACAATCTCAAGCTACAAGTAAATTTCCGCAAGAACACCAAGAACTCAAGAATATTCTAAGTGTTCATCGATAGGTTCTTAGCAAGAAATCTTATCCTTAGCCTTTAGGCTACTCAAAATACTAGGATAGATTTCCAATTGAAACCATATAAATCTTACCCCAACCGAAAAGTTAGGATAAGTTTGTTTTACAAGGTCTCAAGCTAGGGTTTCTAGTCTTGATTTATCGGATTGCCGAGCGAGAACCCATAAAAGATCTATATGTACTTGTTTTGACTAACATCTCGTATGCACAGCCATCCAGCTTGGTTAAGTGAGTGCCCCTCCTGATAGGGAAGAGTGGATGTAGGATCAGTTGTCCGAACCACTATAAACCTTGTGTTGTTTATATACTTTACACTCTAACACACACATCTGATATTTAAGCAAACACGATATTCTAAGAAAAGGATCGATTACGCATCAAGTAGGCCGATCCGATCCCGACATTTTTCACTTGATCTGACTCAAGAAAACTTAGAATTTGATTTATATAAACTGGTTTTTCTACACGGATTAAAAAACTTCCGCACATCAGTAAACCTGATAGACACCGAACTGATTCGCTTCACAACAATCAGTTAGTTGGATATCGCATCGTCTCGGATTATAACACGACTCTAGATTAGTTAACTTGCCGTACAATCCCGGTCACGCAAAAGTTTTGGAAGTCTATTTACCCCTCCCCTCTAGACTTCCATCTCACGAAACCCATTCGGAACCTACAAGTGGTATTAGAGCAATAGTTCTACGGACCACTGACTTTGAGTATCATCGGGTTTTGAGGAAGAACCATTGTGGCACTTGAACAGATCTTAGAAAAACCTATTTTCCAAAACTCATCTACTTTCAACTCACATATTCAAAGATGGATAATACATCGTGATGTATCATGATCTCGCATAAGTTCAATGTCGGCGAGTATGCCGATCGAACTATCTATATGGGCAATCATCAGGGTTTGATAAGCAACAGAATGATGGAAGTTCTTGAACAATGACCCATTATCATCTATCACATCTACCCAACTGAAGGAGGTGATCTAACACATCCACCTGGAGCAAGAATCGGAAAGAGTCCTTCATTGATGGATGTTGAAGAAAGGAAATCAAAACCGATACTATGTGCGGACATCTCATCATGAAAACTTTGGACAAGAATACTCACGAAAAGTCAAATACTTGAAACGCTAAGAAGATGTGGGATATCAAGTCGAGATATGTGAAGGAATGATCCATTAAAGATAGCGACGGT
>JBBCBC010000026.1:14073294-14155187 GCA_037126765.1 Stenogyne calaminthoides
AAAGAGTTTAGAAATTACGTACCTTTTATCGTCGTTTTCACTATCTTCCGACACCACTTTTCGTTTTGTAGTTTCTTGAGTAAGCTTCGGTATCTTTTGTTGTTGTCTCATTCTTCTTATACAAGAATCTGACCGGGTAAACTTGGAATAATCATCACGATTACGAGTATATTTCGTCATTTGGGGGTGTTGGTATAATGGTCCGAATAAATCCATATGAAGCGATTTGCAATACTCTGTTTGGATCTTTGGTCAGGTATTCCCTTGAATGAGGCTTTTAACTTGTTTTTCCGCCGACATGCGACAAAATATCGATCTTAGAAAGAATACCTCGTTCGGAAGTCCCTCAAGCAAAGACACCCTTGCTATCTTGTTTAAGAGTTTTAAAGTTGAGATGACTCGTTCTTTTTGTGCGAGCCAAAGCTTTTTTGCTACTTTTGGAACTCTTAACAATTAAACATCATTTCTTGAACAAATTCTGTTTCAATCTGCTGTATGATCGTGCCTTTCCTTGAACCGGTTAGCAAGATTTGTTGAGTAGCTCGATTCCTTATCGTACAGCGATCTTTCGAGAACTCAACACGAATCCGTTGTCATGCGAATCGTGATCGCGATAGCGGTTATGCTTTTAAACCTTTGACATCACGAGACTCGGTAACTTTGTACATCATCATTCTCTGGGTTTGAATCCTACGGTAAAATCAAAGTTATCATCACCAAAAGAGTACCGCGTGGGCCTTCTTGTTCTTTGTAAAGAGCTAAGGAGATGTTTGCTTCCGGTCATGTGCCTTGAGCATCCCTATGTCGATGTGCGAGATAGTTGCTTGTACACCTCGCTTTGTTGGCGAACCAGCGAACACGGAATCAAGTCGGGCTTTAGGTACCCGCTTTAGGATTGGGTCACGAGGGTTAGAGGCGGTTTAAGGGATCCCTACAAAGCGGGGCACTTCTATTATGTCGGATAAATTAGATGGCTTGATTTGTCTCCCATAAACATCGACATAATCATACATCTCTTTATATGCATTACGATTAGTATGATTATTTGTGCGAGCCTTGAGTGAATTCGAAGACTTGGGATTTTCCTTACGGTTTGTCTTCTTTTTAACCCGGTGGGGCTCTCAGTGCGGCTGACCCTAGGTCTCGATTGTAAAGGTAGATGCTGTTGCTACCATTAAAAGATTCATATCTTTTGGCATAAATGGTCTTGGCGGTTTACCTTTAGCTTGCTTGTTGGCGGTGACGACCGATTAGGTTTGATTAGATTTTATTTTGTGGTTGTCTTTTTCGATACCCTATTTCGTCGGGTTGAGGTCTCTTCTTAGAAGCCCGGGTTCTTATTGATTCTCGGTGATGCTTGATCGGTTGGGTTCCATTTCTATTGCCTTTACGATTAGGCACTTGCCTTACTTGTTGACGAGTCTCTTTCCCTTACTCGGATACATATTTTGCTTTTTGTGTATCTTTGACGAGACTTCGTTTGATTACACTCTTTTGAAGTGAACGAGCCCGGGGCTTTTGAGGATGTAGAAGGGTTCTCATACCCAATTCCCTTCTTGTTAGTTGGCGTTGAAAATAGTTGTTCATATCTGAGCGGTTTTGAAGATTTCGTGAAAACCTCTATTTTCTTCGTAAACTATCCTCAATAGATTTTAGACTCTCGTGTAGTGGAGCAGTTCATCAAACTTAGCTTGTGGGATTTGAAATCATCAACTTGCTATTTGTTGATTCTTCGTTCTTTAATGTGCTTCTCGATCGGAAGATTTAACCTTGAGAACTTTCGGTTCTTGATTTTCCCGGCGGCTTAATTGATTCCGGTTAATTTGATTTCTTGACAACGTTTTTCTAACAAAATTTGTGAGTATTTTTTGATCCTTAGCTTATCGTTTTCAGCTTTTCACTATTGTATAAGTGTCTCTAGCGTTATAGAGATCATCAAGCAATTGCTCGGTATTTGCCAAGTCAATCTCTCCGGCGGGTGTGCTAATTATAGATGGTGTGGAAATTGAAAAGCGCGAAGGTTTGGAGGTTACAGACGGTGGTCTTCCTCGCCAGCCATCCGGACAAATTTCATCATCATCGAAGAGAATATCGAGATCTTCATGGTCGAAGAAATCATCGGCATTGCTTATCGAATGAAATCCTCGAGAAGAGTAGCGGAATCCTCGAAGGCGGATAGGAATCATCAATTCGATGTGTCGCCAACCATGGCTTTTACGTCTCTATAGCGTTGCTCTCTTACGTTACAATTTCTCTTCTCTTTTCTCTTGGAGTCGGTGCGGGCGCGTCGACGCTGTAGTGACTGGTTTCTCTCATAGTTGAAGCATGATCCACATTCCACGGAACTTCCCTGCGAGTGAATCACTTAAATACGTAGGATCTGTCGGTGACTTTCCTTTCGATAATAATCAGAACTAACTTCTCTGATTTGTTGTCTCTTCTCTCATCGGCCCGATCATCTCTTTTTATCTTCTCTGTGATCCTTCCGGTCATCGATCTGGTCCTTTCTAGAGATCCGTCAATTTGGCCTCTGTTTCTTCCTCCTTGTCTTGATAATCCTGTAGAATCTGCGATACTTACCAAGTTGAATGTTAGATCTTTCAAGTTTCCGGTAAGTAAAAGCGATCTGATTGACAGCTTATTATGTTTCCAACAAAGTTCGGTGACCTTTGATCTCTTTCTTTGGTTGCTTTATCGCAAGAATTGAATTTGATGTGGAGGTTGTGGCTTCAGCAGGCGACTCGTCTTCTTCTTCTTGCCCTCTTTCAATCAGATCGAACTCATGGGCTTTAAGACTTAGGAACAAGCTACTTGACTTCATCTTGGCAATGTCTTGGCAATCCTTGATTACCGTGACTTTCATGTCCCACTTCTTGGTGAGAGATCTCAAGATCTTGTAATTGATGTCTTTATCTGACATCTCTCTTCCAAGTTCTCGTAGCTTGTTTACTGACATGGTGATTCTCCCATCGAGCTCATTGATGGTTTCATTTGGCAACATCTTAAGCTTCTCGAACTTCACCAGTTTAACTTGCAATCTGCTATCTTTGATCTGATCATTTCCTTCACACATCTCAGCAAGCGTATCCCACATCTGTTTAGCTGTCTAGAGATACTTTATCTTTTCTTTGGTGATCTTATCCATCGTCTTCATGATTATATGCCTGGATATTATATCCAGTGTATACAGCTTTCTTTCTTCTGCATCCATCAGGACATGACTCTTTCGGACAAGGCTTCCAACTGCAAAATCTGGATCACCTCCAATAGCTGGGTTGTCGTGATAGATGATGAAGGGTCCTCGTTCAATGACTTCCATCATTCTGCCGCTTATTGACCCCAGATGGTTGCACATGTATATTGTCCAATCTGCATACTCATCAATGGAAAATTTAGGCAAATCATGATACATACCAGAGGTATTATCCATGTTGATAGTGATTTTTGAAAATGAATGAGTTTTGAAAACGGTTTTTCAAGATCAGTTCAAGTGACCACAAAGATTCTTCCTCAAGAATCGATGATACACAAAGCTAGTGGTCTGTAGAACCACTGCTCTGATACCACTTTTAGGTCCTAAACGGGTTTCGTGAGGGCAGAAGTCTAGAGGGGAGGGGTGAATAGACTTAAAACTTTCGTCTTGGTCGGGTGTGATTGTAGTTTGCCTGATCAGAGTGCAAGTGAATCAGTTTAGACTGATATTCAATCTTACTGAGTGCCTGAGGGCAGATCAGTTAGATATCTGTCAGTTTAACTGATAGTACGGAAGCTAGTTAATACTCTTGTGAAAAACCAGTTTTTATCAAATCAGATTCTCAAGTCAGTTTTCAATCGGTGACTAAAATTTATCAACTCCGATCGATCAGTTGCTTGGTGCAGACTGATATTAACTCAGAATATGTATGCAGTTTTAAGCTCAGTTGTGTGTAATAGTGTAAAGCAATAAAGAGCAAGTAAATGCACACAAGATTTTTATAGTAGTTCAGACAAACCGTCCCCACGCCCCTCTTCCCTTATCACAAAGGGCACCAACTTAACCAACTTAACCTTTGGACTTAGTTTAATGTGTTAGTCCAACACCCAAGAGATGTTTATCGAGTTCACACTCAACCGATCCCGTAAATCGAAAACTAGAATCCCTGATGCGAAATCTTGCAAAAACAAACTTAACCTAACTTTTGAGTTTGGGTAAAGGTTTGTTGTGGTTCCAACCGAAATCTATCCTAGTGTTTATGTAGCCAAATGCTAGAGGATGAGATTTCTATGCTAAACAATGGGATGAACACTTAAGAATAATCTTCAAATTCGGTGTTCTTGACCCGGAAATTCGCTATAGCTTTTGCTTCTTGATATTTTGCGTTAATAACGTTGTTCCGCTCCTTCGGTGTGTTCTTCACTTTTGAAGAGCAATCCCATTTTATAGACCACAAAATCAAAGAGCCGTTGGAGAGCAATTTGAATTTCGGGCTATATTTGGTAGGTTTGTAGGATTTGATGTGGCGTCTTGAATATCGGCGTGGGCGAAAGGCATGATTAGCGTCGTTTGTCTCCGGCGTTGAATCCGTATTGTCGGCTCTTTTTTGGGGCGTGTCGTCGCTTTCTCTTTGGCTTTACGAGACGACACTTCAGGATTTGTCCATTTGACGTTTGATATTCCTTTTGTAGAATATTCGTCTTGTCTGGTGTACCATTTGGGTTGATGCGGTGTGGTGACTGATCGGATAACCCGGTCGATCTACGATAGAGTCTTCGATGCAGTTATTGTCTTAGCACAATTTGCGACTTCGCCGATATAGGTCTTCCGGGTCTTACGGTAGTCTTCCTCGATCTTGAGGTTACTCTGAGCCTCGGTGTCTTGATCATCCGAAGTCTTGGGTTTCTTACTGAGTCTTCAGGTTTCTCTGAGTCTTCAGGTTTCTTACTGAGTCTTCAGGTTTCTCTGAGTCTTCAGGTTTCACTGAGTCTTCAGGTTTCACCGGATCATTTGACTTCTTCTTGTCTTCTGACTCGTCTTAGTCTTCTGATCATCTGACCTTATCTGGTCATCTGATAATTTGACCTGACCTATACATATTGAGTTCCCCCTCAATATGTGACCTATCTTTTACATCAGCTATCTATACATTTCAGCTGGTCATCTTAATCTGATTCTAAGTCATCAGTCAGCTAACAGATCTGACTGGTCCTATTACAACCTGTTTTGGAACTTCCATCAAAACTAAATACAAATTTCCTAACAACAAAGCATTCGCAAGTCGAATAGATCGGAGGCCCAGCCCCCCCTCCGCAATAGGAGCACATCAGCGGGTCCACTCCACATTCGGAGATGTTGGAATTTAGAGGCACGTAAACATGTAATACATGCGCAGCAGAAAAAAATAGTTCACCAACAACGAACAATTAATTGAATAATTAAATACGAGTAAACGTAAATATAATTCTTGCAGCAATTCGTACACGGATTCCTCAACTATGGTATCCACGTAACAGTCGTTTACTAATTTGCACAGATCTGCCAGCGTTAAATCGCCGAGATGAATTTCTTTAGGAAAATTCTAACTTAGAGATTTTATGGAGAAAATATGAACTCACGTTTTTAATTCCCAAGAGCTCATATATATAGGAGAGAATCACTTAAATCTTAAGCTAACCTTTATTAGGAAAAATCCTAATAAAATAAATCTCTTAGATTTATTTCCACATATAAAATCTCTCAGATTTAATTTCATGTATATCAAATCTCTCTTGATTTGATTCCATGTATATCAAATTTCTACAGATTTAATTCCATATATATTAAATCTATAAAAATAATATTCCATATATTATTGAGAACTATATTTAATTAAATTAAATTTAATTAAATAGTAATAATTAATTCTAAATATAATTATTATTATTCTCCATAAATTAAATATTAATATCCAATATAATATTTAATCAACCAACTATAATTAGTAAACAACCGTTTATTTGTGCGTGACCCATAGGCCCCTTATATATCGAGCAATTAGTCAAACTAACGGTCTTAATTGAACCCTAGACAATAAATCAAACATTCTCAATATATGGTAGTGCGTTGCAGGAAATGTGTAACTACGTAATTGAACCATGGGCTATTACGATTTCCTCCTTTCACCAGCGAATACTCGATTAAATCTTGAACATGATGGAGTGTCTATTCAAATAACTTAATCATATTGTCTCTAATCACTAATTAATCATGTATGTCACACTTAGCCACAAAGTCTAAGTTGACATACATCGACGATATGACATAGATCAATTATGGCGAGAAGATGAGTATTCTCTCTAAATCCACTTTGAGGAATGAATCCTATTCTTGGCTCAACTACCCCACATGCGATTAAGTGATGAACCAAATCAAGCCATATCTACCCATAAGCGGGTGCAAGCGTCGGTCATGGCCAAAGTTCATCCTCCACATACGTCGTGTGTATTGACCTCAAGTCAAAAGAGTATCACATTGCTCGATGGCAAGAAAACTGTGACACACATATAGTGGAAATACATCAAACGATTTCTCGGATTGGTATACCAATACCCTCTAAGGTATTTGTGCATCCATCATGAGATACCTAGTATCTCGTAGTAAGTGAGATCTTACTACAATCTCTAAGAGTATGATGCATATCGCACACCAATCTCCATTGCATCATCAATATCCCATTCTTGATGATCATTGATCGGGGCTATTTGAGAATCATGCTTAAGTCATCTGAGTTCTCACAACCTCAATGACATCAATGACTCATGTGAACACTTGTATGAATAAATGCAAACAATCAAACATAATATTCAAACAAGTGTATTGCCATACATTAATATTAAGTGAACTATAACATTAAGTCAAACTGAATATCATCGAGTATTATGTCCTTACAATAGATTGTCTTTAGGACACTAACACTAACAATCTCCCACTTGGACTAGAGTCAATCACCTACATGTGTAACCCCTAGACCATCAAATGTCTAGTGTGTACATGAACACTCAGTGTTTTGGTGAAATGATCTTCCAAATTAAATATGTGGGAATACATTTTAATTCCATTTCTCCTATCCTTATGATCTCCGGATCAAATGATAAGTCTAGGTACATGTTAGTTTTTGTTTGCTGATCTCGGTTCCTTTGCTTGCGCATTCGCACCAATGTTATCTTAATACAACTTTATTAGACAATTGACACTCGGAACTACCCCTAGTTCTCTTAAGAACTATAAAATCCAGACAGTCTCCTTGAGGCTTCAGATATAGCAATTTACTCAACTTCGGTTGTTGAATCAGCTTTCCTTTTGCTTGGAACTATTCCAATTGACCGCCTCATTATTGAGAGTGAAACGTAATCTAACTGTGATTTGTAATCGTCACAGTCGGATTGGAAACTTGTGTCAGCTTAACCAGTCACTACTAGTTCTGACTGTCCACCATAGACAAGGAAACATTCTTTAGTTCGTCTAAGATACTTCAGAATGGTCTTGACAGCAATCCAGTGAGACTCGCTCGGATTCTGTTGGTATCTACCAGTGATGTTGATAGCGTAGGCCACGTTCGGCCTAGTGCAACTCATGACGTACATGATTGACCCAATTGCATATGCATATGTGACATCTTTCATGTGCTTGATATTAGCTTCAACAGAAGGACAATCCTTCTTTGATAGCTTTATCCCATGATTTGCCGATAGAGATCCTCTCTTAGAGTTCTCCATCGCAAAACGCTTCAACACTTAGTCTACATAGGTGAACTGTGACAACCCCAACATCTTCTTGGATCTATCCTTGTGGATCTTGATCCCTAGGATGTAGCAGGTTTCACCAAGACCCTTCATCATGAAGGTCTTTAACAACAAATATTTAACGGACTGCATTAACGGGATATTGTTTTCCATAATCAATATGTCATTGACATACCCGATTATGAAAATAATATTCTTCCCGCTGCGTTTATAATAAACGCAAGGATCTTCCAAATTTCTGATGAAGTCAAAAGGACTCGATAGCTTCATCAAATCGGATATTCCAACTCCTAGAAGCTTGCTTCAATCTATATATGGATCTCTTTAGCTTGCATACTAGATTAGAATTCAACTTAGATATAAAACCTTCCGGTTAAGTCATAAACATTTCTTTATCAATGTTTCCATTGAGGAAAAATTTGTTTTGGCGTCCATCTATAAATCTCATTAATCATAGAATATATCTTCTATATTATTTTTCTCCTTAATTAAATTTTCCATAAAAATCTCTTCCCTCTTCTACCTCATAATTTTCGAAAACTACAATATTAAAGGAGTCAAGATTTGACTTCTTGAATTTATGGGATAATTATGTATTCCTACAATAATTATCTCTTTCCATAAAATATCTACAAGAAAATCAAGACGATATTTTCTTCCTTTTAATATACAAATTTTCGAAAATCTTGCTAGGAAATATAGCAAGAATATTTTCTTCTCTCTCTCATTAATTGGACTTTATTTTGGGCTATTTGGGGGGCCTTTAGGAGAATTAAGATTGGACCTTCAATGGACTATGAAGCTTTAATATTTTGGCCCAAATATTATTCAAGTCCATTAATATTAATTTACTCCACTATAAAATTAATATTGAACTATCCATCTTAACCCATATTACGATTTCACATATAACATGGCTCCTAGTCATTATTTCCCGCGTTTAAGATTATATTAGTCCATTAATTAATTAAGCCACTGAACAAGCTTTATATTAATTAACATCTTTGTCCTTGGAGTAAAGACAGCTCAACATTATTATCCATACCGGAATTAAATTTCCACTTGCACGATTTGGTATGATAAAGGATATGAGCCCACCAAGGGGACAAATCAAGCAAGACGTACTTGCACGTGATTCTCCATATTAAATGTCAGCAATCGTCATGTAATTAATAATATTGCCCAATATATAAGGTATCGAATCACATTGACTCTCTTCCCATCATAAATCAAAGCAATAATTATTAATTTCACACGATCCTATTTAAGGGACGGAGATTAAGAAATAACGAACCACTGAGGTCTAATTCTTGTATATTCAGTACCAAAGAATTTGTCCTCCTGTAGGTCCTCATTCAACGCACCTAAATGAGCTAGTGTAATCCCTTGGTCAAGACAAGCCAATCTGGGTCTCACACTTCAACCGTTCATGATGGTTCGTTCATTTCCATATGGGTTGTGAATTTGTACTTAATTAGGGTCATTAATTTGATCTTGGTGATCGGGTATCACCAAATTAACCGCAACGTAATCATCTTATCTTATTGAACGGGTTTGTAATAAGCATATATAACATTCATTCATATTTAATGCAACAGTGATTAAATAATTTATTTCAGTAAATAAATAAGAAACTTCAGTTTGGTTATACAAAGTAAAAGCATACTTTTCAGTATAACCTCAACAATCTCCCACTTATACTCAAAGTCTGCTTTTAAGTATACTGCAGCATGTCTCGTGTTCTATGTGACATCTAATGTCACCCTACACGAACCTAATATTATTTCTCCCATTTATACTCAAAGCAGATTGGCAACGTCCTTGACACCCATTCCTTCCACATGTCTCTCGAATGTACTCTGAGGCAGACCCTTTGTGAATGGATTTGCTAGGTTGTCTCCCGATGCAATCTTAGCCACCTCAATGTCTCCTCTCTTAATGTTTTCTTGTATGAGATGGTATTTTCTTTCAATGTATTTGTTGGCTTTGTGGGCTTTCGGTTCTCTTGAATTTGCAACTGCTCCGGCGTTGTCACGAAAGAAATGATTTTTTTGGGCAAATCCGGACAACGTCCAAGTCCACCGGAAGTTTTTGAGCCAAACCGCTTCCTTATTTGCTTCACAAGCAAATGACGTGCTGAAGCTTCCATGGTAGAATCAGCGATGCATTTCTGCTTTACGCTTCTCCAAGTCATGGCTCCTCCCCCCATGCAAAACACACTACCCGAGGTAGAATTTCTGGAGTCAACGTCTGATTGGAAATCCGAGTCCGTGTAACCGATGGGGATCAGACTGTCTGACTTATAAACCAACATTTTGTCCTGTGTCCTTTTTAGGTACTTCAGAATGTTCTTTACTGCAGTTCAATGCTCTTTCCTAGGGTTACTTTGATATCTTGCCAACATGCCCTACAAAGCAGATATCGGTCTATTCGTCTGACATTGCATACATGAGGCTTCCCACAGCCGAAGCATAAGGGATGCTCTTCATTTCATCTATCTCTTTATGTGTCTTGGGACACATCTCTTTGGATAGATGGATTCTGTGTCTGTAGGGCACAAAGCCTTTCTTAGAATCCTGCAAGCTGAAGTGCTTCAAAATAGTATCTATATATGAGGCTTGCATAAAGCCCGATCATTCTTTTCTGCGATCTCGAAAGTGATCTTGATCCCCAGGATGTGGCCCGCTTTCCTAAATCCTTCATATGGAACTATTTTGGCGGCGATGATCTACTACGTCGGATAACATCTTTACATCGTTTCCGATGAGCAGAATGTCATCCACGTATAGTACCAAAAATACCAATGCAGTTCTGTCACGCTTTTTATAAACACAACTTTCAAATTTGTTTTGATCGAAACCGTAGGTCTTTATAACTTGATCAAAACACTGATTCCAAGCGCGGGATGCTTACTTCAGCCCATAAATGGACTTCCTTAGCTTGCAAACCAGATGCTCTTGGCCTTTTTCAATGAAGCCTTCGGGTTGTTGCATATAGATTACTTCGTCAAGATTTTCATTAAGGAAAGCTGTCTTGACGTCCATTTGCTAGGTCTCAAAATCTAGATCTTGTGTCGACAAAGAACGCAGATGGACTTGAGCATAGCTTCTGGTAAAAGGTTTCCTCATAATCGATCCCTTCTTTTCGGTGTACTTTTCGCCACTAGTCTTGCTTTGAAGGTTTCAACCCTTCCGTCCGTCCCCTTTTTTCTCTTGATACCCACTTGCAATCCGATGGGTTTTACCCCATCAAATGGTTCGACTAATTCCCATACCTTGTTGTGATCCATTGAACCCATCTCGGCTTCCATTGCTGTTTGCCAGGATTGAGCATCTTTGTCTCGAATCGCTTCGTTGTAGCACCATGGATCTGACTCTTCTGCGGAGATCAAGTCCGAAGACTCTCCTATCCCTAAGAATCTCTCGGGTTGTCTGATAACCTTCCCACTACGATGAGGTTCCGGTTGTGTAGGCGTGACATTTGGTATATCATTTTGTACAGTTGGCACCCTAAGTTCTTCTAAGGTAATTTCACTTCAAGGCTTTTATTTCGACTGTTCATATAGTCTTCTTCCAAAAATCTAAAGTGGTCTTGATCACCACCTTTTTGATCTTCGGGACCATAGAACATGCATCCTTTAGTTCCTTCGAAGTACCCTATGAACATCCTTAATTCCGAACGTGCATCCAATTTACCGGCTTCCTTGTCTAGCACGTATGCCGGATACCCCTAGATCCTGATGTGTCCGAAACTGGGCTTGCGCCCCATCCACAATTCTCTCATGGTTTTAGGTACCGATTTAGATGGCACTAGGTTTAGATTATAAGCATTTGTTTCTAATCGTAACCCGTAAGCGATTTTGGTAAATCCAAGATAACTCATCATTGACCTTACCATTTCTAAAAGCGTTCAATTCGCCGTTCCATAACCCCATTTTGTTGAGGGATCTGGGTGCATTCAAGCGGGATGCAATCCCACTTTTCGATAGGTAGTTCGGAGAAATTCATTCTTTGAGGTATTCGCCTCCGCGGCGAGATCATAGAAACTTGATACTTTTCCCTTATGATTCTCTGCTTTAGCCTTAAATTCCTTGAATTTATCAAAGGTCTCAGATTTATGCTTCATTAGGAAAATGTATCCGTAGCGTGAGTAATCATCGATAAAAGTAACGAAATACTCGTAGCCACCTCTAGCTTTGATTTGCATTGGACCACACACATCGGTGTGAACGATTTCTAAAACTTCTTTAGCTCTAAGCCCCTTGGCTCCAAATGCCCTCTTGGTCATTTTACCTTCCAAGCACGATTCCAAGAAGTCGGAAATGGCTCAATTTGGAGAGACCCCAAAGAACCATCTTTCACCAACCTTTGAATCCTTTTACGGTTAATATGACCTAATCTTAGGTGCGAAAAAAGTGTCTCGTTCCAATGCCCGCTTTTCGTTTACAAGAAATAGTAGATGTGTTATAGGATGCATTTTGTGAGTGATGTGCATAGTTAATAATATAGAGATTGTTCTTAAAGTTCCTGACAGATAATCACATCGTTATGAAAAACAGTAACATCTTTATTAAAAGGAACAAAATATCCATCGTTAAATAACTTATAAATAGAAATAAGGTTTTTCCGAAAAACAGGAACATAAATAACATCTCTTAAAATTAACTTCTTGTCTCCAAAAGGCAGGTGCACGTCTCCCACTGCTTCAGCTGGCACTCTCGTAGCATCGCCTAGCGTGATGAGGATTTCACTCCCACTAAGTTGTCGTGGAAGCCAAACATGATCGATTGGATTCGTATCAACTACCCACGAATGAGAAGTGTACGATGCCAAACAGGTTTCAACAACTAGTGTGTGAGAATTACATTTCTTTTCATTCCTTTTGGGATTGGAACAGGCCAACCTCCATTGTCCTTTACCGCAGTTGAAGCACTTGCCCTCTAGATTTTATTGACACTACCAACATCCCTCATCTTACCATTGTCCTTGGTTAAGTTTGATTGTTTATGGCTTTTGGTCCTCTTCTTCTACTTTCCTTCCCTTGACCTAGAAGATGAAGATGGACCAATTGCCATCACGACTTGAGTTTTGTGCCCCATCAATGTCTGCTGCGACCAAAGCTTGCAACAAATTAGCTTAGCGAAGCCAAAGTGCTCAAAAACTTTTAAGAGAGAGTGGAGTAGCAAATTGATCGGGTCCTAGATAATAATGCACCCAGATCCTCAAGTTTGTTCGGGGATGGGTTTTTGTTGGGATATTTTAGTTTTGATGAATTATGCCAAAACATTATCAACTTGTGTTATTGAAGCTAATTTACGATAACAAGTTGAGGGGAACGAAAGAACAAGTTGAGGGGGAACTCACAAAAATCAGATGAAGATGATCGAGATCAGGCGAGGCTGCAGACTAGACTGATCGAGATCAGATGAGTAAGAAGAGTTCCAGAGTCAACTGATGAGCTGAGCAAAATCAGAAGAAAAGATAAGCTAAGCCACCGGAAGAATCGAAGGTCAAAAGATCGGATGACCGTAACCAGACTGGATCGGATGATCGTAAGAACAAATGGTGATATGTTGATCGGAAGAGGCATAAGGGGATCGTAAAGAAACCCACTGTAAGATAAGAAGAGAAGGTTGCGGATCGTAAGAGGAGCCATGAGACCGGACGAGATCGATATGAAGATGAGCAGATGATCAAGATCAGACGTGATTGAGATCAGATGTGCTAAACTGATATGCTAAACCTAATGTACTGACCTAATGCTATCCTGAGATATTGATCTGAAGAAGTGTTGATCGGATCGTCCGAAATGATCGATCGTGCAAAGAAGAAATCGATAGGCTCGAGTCAAAGTGACCTTAATATCGATGTTCCGACCAGAGAACCGAACTCGGTTAGCCCGAGTGTCAAGATGCCCCGATCATAAGGTCCGCCAAAGAAGTCTATTTGAATCAAGTATCCCGAGGCTCGATAATCGAGGCTCGGATGAGAAATCTGAGACTTCGGATAAACTCAAGACTCAGACAGAATCGAAGACTCAAGTATGTCTCTGAAGACACCGAGACTCGTGAGAATCTCAATGATTCCAAGGAGAGGAATCGAGGAATATAGCCAATTAGAATCACCGGCGTGGACTAATGAGAGGAAGACAATCAGCCAAGAAGCTGGCCACATTATTGAAGAATATTATGGATTTGAATGTGATTCTCTCCAACGGTAACATTCAAATCCACACTATAAATACAAGGTCTTTCATCATTCTAAGGTGTGGATGCGTGGAGATTATAGCACGAGATGCTACAGAGCCAAAGAGAGTTATACCCAAAGCATTCCCACCCTAGAACACAAGTCTGTAGATATACAAATATGTTCAAGAGTGTTGTAGAACCCAATCTAAGCAACCCACGATGTATCCTAAGCTTAGAGATATTTTCCCAACCTTAGAATTGAGGCTAAACAAATGTAAGGGAAAATCTCAACCTAGTTGGAAACCAAACAAACCTTACCCAAATCAGTCGGTTAAGTTTGTAGGTTAGTGTGAACTCGGTAAACATCTAGCCATCTCGAAAGGGAGGGTAGGCAATCCCGAGTGAGGGTGATAAGTCCCGTTGGAGTGTGAACTCGGTAAACATCTGTAGGCAATCCCGTGGAGGGTGATAAGTCCCGAGGCGAACTCGTGAGGGTGATAAGTCCAGTTGGAAGGAATTTCCCTAGGAACAGGGAGAGTGGATGTAGGAGCTTGAGTCTCCGAACCACTATACTTTGTTGTGTTGTTTACTGCTTTATGTTCTTATATTGTCATATGCATTCGATTATAAGCAAAACACAACACATGAGCTTAAAACGCAAAAAATCTGAAATCACCATTCCTTCACCCCTGTTTTTATATGCATCGCACAAAATGTTTGCTTCCGCACGCGCAAAATGGGTTTTCCCACCGGGACCAACAAGTGGTATCAGAGCAGGAGTTCTAAAGTTCACTAATTTCAAAGTGAACACCTGAACTGATCTTTTTAAAAGAAAACCCGTTTCTTTAAAAATGCATATATTCTAATGTTTTGGCGTCATTATCAAAAAGTGGGAAATTGTAGGGATATTTTAGTTTTGATGAATTATGCCAAAACATTATCAACTTGTGTTATTGAAGCTAATTTACAGATAACAAGTTGAGGGGGAACAAAGGAACAAGTTGAGGGGGAACTCACGAAAATCGATTTAAGAAGATGATCGAGATCGAAATCGAGGTCGAGCGAAGACCGATCGAGATCGAGATGAGTAAGAAGAGTTCGAGTCAATCGATGGAAATGAGCAAAATCGTAAGAAAAGATAAGCTAAGCCACCGATAAGAAGAATCGAAGGTCAAAAGATCGATGATTTAATGCGGACCGATCGATGATCGTAAGGTGATATGGTGATCGGAAGAGCGCATAAGATGATCGTAAAGAAACCACCGTAAGATCGTAAGAGAAGGTTGCAGATCGTAAGAGGAAGCAGATGAGACCGATCGAGATCGTGACGTGATTCAGATCGACGCGGATCGAGATCGATATGAAGATGAGCTGGATGATCAAGATCGACGTGATTGAGATCGATGTGCTAAACCGATATGCTAAACCTAATGTAATCGACCGACGCTATCCCGAGACGTTGATCTCGAAGATGTGTTGATCCGATCACCGAGCTGATCGATCAAAAGCAAAGAAGAAATCAGATAGCTCGAAATAAAGTGACCTTAAGGTCGGGATGTCGAATTCAGAGAACCGAACTCGTTTAGCCCGAGTGTCAAGATGCCCGATCGGACAAAGGTCCGCCAAGAGAAGAGAATGATTAATCAAGTATCACGAGGCTCGGATAATCCTCGAGGCTCGGGATGAGAAATCGAGACTCGAGATAAACTCAAGACTCAGATAGAATCAAGACTCAAGTATGTCTCGAAGACACCGAGACTCGAGAATCTGAATGATTCCAAGGAGAGGAATCGAGGAATATAGCCGTTAGAATCACCGACGTGGACAATGAGTGGAAGATAATCACCAAGAAGTTCAGATTATAAGAATAGTATGGATTTGAATGTGATTCTCTCCAACGGTAACATTCAAATCCACACTATAAATACAAGGTCTTTCATCATTCTAAGGTGTGGATGCGTGGAGATTATAGCACGAGATGCTACAGAGCCAAAGAGAGTTATACCCAAAGCATTCCCACCCTAGAACACAAGTCTGTAGATATACAAATATGTTCAATAGTGTTGTAGAACCCAATCTAAGCAACCCACGATGTATCCTAAGCTTAGAGATATTTTCCCAACCTTAGAATTGAGGCTAAACAAATGTAAGGGAAAATCTCAACCTAGTTGGAAACCAAACAAACCTTACCCAAATCAGTCGGTTAAGTTTGTAGGTGAGTGTGAACTCGGTAAACATCTAGCAATCCCGAAAGGGAGGGTAGGCAATCAGTGAGGGGTGATAAGGGTGATAAGTCAATCCGTTGGGGTGTAAGAACTCATTAAACATCTGTAAGGCAATCCCGTGGAGGGTGATAAGTCCCGAGGCGAACCCGTGAGGGTGATAAGTCCAGTTGGAAGGAATTTCCCTAGGAACAGGGAGAGTGGATGTAGGAGCTTGAGTCTCCGAACCACTATACTTTGTTTTGTTTTTACTGCTTTATGTTCTTATATTGTCATATGCATTCGATTATAAGCAAAACACAACACATGAGCTTAAAACACAAAAATCTGAAATCACCATTCCTTCACCCCTGTTTTTATATGCATCGCACGAAATGTTTGCTTCCGCACGCGCAAAATGGGTTTTCCCACCGGGACCAACATGGGCCATTAATTTTGAGGACGTAATCCCTTACGGGGTTGTCCTCCACCATTTTCAACAACAACATCTCTAGCATGGTGATCTGACAAGCCCCACACTTTTGACTCGTCAGTTGGCTCATCTGACTTTTTGGTATGTAAAGAATCCACTTGTGCTCTTGTGCAGTTAGGACAATTATAATTTTTCATTTCCAATCAACAAAGTTTTCTCCAATGAGTTGGTTTTCTTTCAGTATATTGAACAGTGGATTAAAAGGTTACGACATACTGAACTGAAATAAACATACATCTTGTGTGAATGTCTGGATCAACACAAAATTAAATCATATGATTCGATCACATGATTCATATTAAAATCTGAAAAAAATATGAACATGCATCTGCCAACATCTCAAAACAGATTTAAATGAGCCTCGTGGGAGGGTCATCATTTAAATCACATTCAAGCAAGTTACAAACAAGAACAGTTACAAACCTTTAATTTATAAAAAAAAATTAATAATCGGCTCCCACTTGACCAATATAAAATTGACAGGGACTTCGGAGAAGTATATAAATATCAATTTTATACCTAAGTAATAACCATGATTAAATACAAAATTATTACTTTGCTTTGATCGAGTCTCGTGGGAGGGTCATCGTCGCAACTAATAATAATTCACAATCATCCTTTTGGGAATTTATTCATGTGAAAGCTATATTTTGACCGTCCCGTAGGGGAATTTCTCCAAAAGATTTCACAAATAAATAAATCATGGAGGTCAAAATTAATTTGTGTCAAAACAAATTAATTATTAAACATACTTAGTAATTTTTGAATTTGAGATTTTGCGTTGGGCAATTCTCTTGCAAACACATCTAAACAAATTAAATAAAGCACAAGAAAATACAACAACAATAAATCAAGCAAAGCAGAAAATAAACACATTGGACACAAATTATCCAACTGTCATGGTTTAATTTTCCTTGCCTTGATTTTGAAGAAATGTCATCTTGAATTTCTCCCACTCGTTCGTCTCGAAAAGAACTCCATCTTGAAAACACCATGGCATTTCCAGCGGCGGGATGCCCGCATCCGATCCGACTTTTGGCTGGCAGCGCCCTGCCCATCGCCTAGTGGCGAACTTATATCGCCCGTGTGCCATGGCTCGGCAAGATCGGGCGACCTCGGCATGCCTCGGCTTTGGCCCGCCCAGCGCTGGCGCTGCGTCCCGTCGCCCGTTGCCTCATCCTCGCGCCCTCGCCGTGCGTGTTTACTGGTCGATCCCTTGGGCGCCCTAGCAAGGCGTCGCGTGTGGCATCGTCCTCGCCGCGCACGTGCCTCCTTTGGCAAGTTTCGTGCGGTGCACGTCGCCCACTTAAGGTTCAGGATCCGTGTTTAACTCGTCTCCATCTTCGTCTCCGATGAGGTTACAATTTATTTAACAAAAAATAAATACCTTAAATCTAGACTAGTCTATTACATTGAACAAATCAAATAGCCTAATCTACTCGTGGATTTTCTCACAAGAAAAATAAATCCAGACGAGTCGAATTAAAAACCATTCATTCATACTCATGAAAATAAAACACATTCAATACCATGACAATTGGATACCTGCAAAATAGATCAAGCAATTCTACTATCCAATTTCAATTTAATGTACAACAATTTAATTACCAATTTAAAAATCAGAGCTCGAAACCAGAGCTCTGATACCAGTTGTTGGGAAATTAGGGTGCCCGGATCTATTTGAGATGATTTTTAAATACATATTTAAATTAAACAAATAATTACTAACATGAATTAATCCTAAATTAATTCAACATAATAATTAAACAACATGCGTACACATAATTCACGTAAATCCTAAACATGCGGAACTAGGAGTTACGAGATTACTAACCTCTTGTAGAGACAACCTTTTAGACGATGGATCAACCCAAGAGCCTTCCCAAATATATCCCAGCATCCACGAACGTTACCCGGTGGGAGGATTTGCACGAACGATTTTAATGGGAGAGAAATTAAATATTTTGCTACCACCTTTGTGGATTTCTAATATTTCCAACACATGGAATTGCACTTGGGAATGAAGAGCTCATCCCCTATAAATAGGGAGGAGGGGGGGGCGAAAATTAGGTCTAGGAAAATAAGGAAGAAAATCTTTTCTTGGTCTCCAAGAAATCTTGAATATATCTTCTATATTCTTTTCTCCTTAATTAAATTTTCCATAAAAATCTCTTCACCTCTTCTACCTCATAATTTTCGAAAACTACAATATTAAAGGAGTCAAGATTTGACTTCTTGAATTTATGGGATAATTATGTATTCTTACAATAATTATCTCTTTCCATAAAATATCTCCAAAAAAATCAAGACAATCTTTTCTTCCTCTTAATATACAAATTTTCGAAATCTTGCTTGGAAATATAACAAGAATATTTTTTCTCTCTCTCATTAATTGGACTTTATTTTGGGCTATTTGGGGGCCTTTAGGAGAATTAAAATTGTACCTTCAATGGACTATGAAACTTTAATATTTTGGGCCAAATATTATTCAAGTCCATTAATATTAATTTACTCCACTATAAAATTAATATTGAACTATCCATCTTAACCCATATTACGATTTCACATATAACATGGCTCTCGGTCATTATTTCCCGCATTTAAGATTATATTAGTCCATTAATTAATTAAGCCTCTGAACAAGCTTTATATTAATTAACATCTTTGTCCTTGGAGTAAAGACAACTCAACATTATTATCCATACCGGAAATAAATTTCCACTTGCAAGATTTGGTATGATAAAGGATATGAGCCCACCAAGGGGACAAATCAAGCAAGACGTACTTGCACGCGATTCTCCGCATTAAATGTCAGCAATCGTCATGTAATTAATAATATTGCCCAATATATAAGGTATCGAATCGCATTGACTCTCTTCCCATCATAAATCAAAGAAATAGTTATTAATTTCACACGATCCTATTTAAGGGACGGAGATTAAGAAATAACGCACCACTGAGGTCTAATTCTCATATATTTAGTACCAAAGAATTTGTCCTCCTGTAGGTCCTCATTCAACGCACCTAAATGCGCTAGTATTATCCCTTGGTCAAGACAAGCCAATCTGGGTCTCACACTTCAACCGTTCATGATGGTTCGTTCATTTCCATCTGGGTTGTGAATTTGTACTTAATTACGAGGGCTGTTAATTTGATCTTCAGTGATCGGTTATCACCAAATTAACTACAACGTAATACGTACTGTCTTATTGAACGAGTTTGCAATAAACATATATAACATTCATTCATATTTAATGCAACAATGATTAAATAATTTATTTCAGTAAATACATAAGAAACTTCAGTTTGGTTATACAAAGTAAAAGCATACTTTTCAGTATAACCCCAACACCATTTTCTCATGTTGCCTTAAGTAATTCGGGAGTTATGCCGAGAAACATCACACACTGCGTCTGGGAAGCATCCTTCTGATGTTTCTTCTGAGCTGCTACGTCAAACGTAGCTGTCTCAAGAAACCAGCTGCAGGGGTAACATGGATTGGCGTGTCCAACTCAATCTTTTCTTGCCTTAGCACCAAATACATGTTTCGGTGCCAGTCTAGAAAATTTGGCCTAGCCAATTTGTTTGTTTCCCAAAACATATCTCAATAACAATTATACATTTCAACTAACCAAGAGAAAAAAATAAAACGGGAATTAAAACACATAATTCCTATGATCAATATTCAACAATCAAAATAAACGTGGCCTTTCAAATTTATTTTGTCTCCATTATTTTTACATATTCAACGACCTCATCGAAAGAATACGAATTTATATATAATATAAATCATAATGGACTAGGATCCACATTCCTACTATCATAATATCTGCTTGGGCTGATTACCATGATAGCAAAACTGGTAGGTCTCCAAACCAATTGCAAAACTTGCAACTCCTAGTTGATTGAACCTAGTTCAATCTGATGCCCCTTGACTTTCGTTTCCCTGCTTGGGCTTGTGAAAAAAAATAAAGTTGATTTACAACCATCAAGCGACGACACTATGTGTCCCTATGAAAATCCCGTTAGATGTAGATCCGAGCAAAAGACTTGGGCCTTAAATACTCATTGGAAAGAAATCTCCGTTTTACTTTCAATTTTGATGGAAGACATCGTTCAATTTAATGAAAATTATATTTTAGTGAGGATCATTTTATAAGGCGGGGTATTAATTGCTTAATCGAGATCCAACATGTTAATCTACATCATATTTGAGCAATTATTGGGCATCACCTACCCAAACATGACATTATACGGACTAACACTTATATGGGCGCCGTCTACCCAAACATTAATACGGTCCGATAATTATTGGGCGCCGCCTACCCAAACAGTTATAATGCGGAATGTAAAACCGTTTAACGAATTAAATTTAAAAAAGGTTAAACAAGTGGGATTTAATAATTCCTTTTTAAATCAAATTTCAAAATCCAATTTAAATTCGATTTTAAATTATTAAAATTTAATAATTAATCTAATTAAATATTTTGGTCCAACCAATATCCAATTTTAAATTAATCCAAATTAATTTACAAAATCAGATTTTAATTTTTTTATTGTTAGGGGCTCAGATGCAATTTCCAAAATTGCACTAGATGGCCTGTTCCAAATTAAATTTGCAAATCAGCTCTCTGCCATCACCGCCCAAATCTGACAGCATCTAATCGGTAATTTGGGACAACCGTTTCCAAATACCAACCTAAATTATCAACAATTTCAGAATCAATCTAATCAATTCATCAAATTTGTCCATCTGTAGCAATCGAAATCAAACCCAGAAGAACAAAGTCAATTGAACAAGAAATAGGTTATTCATGTCACAAAATCGGCACCCACAATTCCAAATAATGGGGGATATAGTACCAAAATCAAGTTCAAAACCAGGGTAAGGAGACGACGACTGGAAACCAGTCAGTGTTAGAAGTGATATGAGGCGGACGAATCGACGGTGCCTTAGGCGACGCGAGACCGGGTCAACCCAATTTCATAGTGAACGCAAACAGTGAAGGGAAGCGGGCCCCCGTCGTTGAACCCAAAGCACGGACGATTTCACCGCATTGCCCCATGCGTGCAGGTTTATCGCCGCCGCCGATCGGTGGTTCGCTCTAAGCGAATCGAACGAGATCGAGCGCCACCGCCACCGCCGCCGCCAAGGTTTGAGTGAGAGGTCGACATAACGAAGATGAAGATGGCAAACCACCATCGCCTCGGAAATCGGACGAGAGCACTGTTGGGAAAATATGGGTGCCCAGATCTATTCGAGATGATTTTAAATACATATTTAAATTAATCAATTAATTACTAACATGAATTAATCCTAAATCAATTCAACATAATAATTAATAAGCAAATAAACAATCATGCATACACATAATCCACGTAAATCCTAAGCATGCGGAATCTAGGAGTTACGAGATTACGTACCCCTTGTAGAGACAACCGTTGAGACGTTGGATCAACCCAAAGAGACTTCCCAAATATGTTCCAAGTCCACGAACGTAATCCGGTGGGAGGATTCACACGAACGATTTTAACAAGAGAGAAAAGTATAATATTTTGCAACCACCTTTGTGGATTTCTAATATTTCCAACACATATAATTGCACTTGGGAATGAAAAAATCATCCCCTATAAATAGGACTAGGGTGGCCGATTTTTTCAAGGAAAAAATAGGGAAGAAAATCTTTTTCTTGGTCTCCAAGAAATCTTGAATATATCTTCTATATTTTTTTCTCCTTAATTAAATTTTTCCATAAAAATCTCTTCCCCCTTTTTCCCATTATTTTAGAAAAATACAAGGCAAAAAGAATCAAGATTTGATTTCTTGAATTTATGGGATAATTATGTATTACAAGAATACTTATCTCTTTCCATAAAATCTCTTCAAGAAATTCAAGAAAATCTTTTCTTCTTTTTCCTACAATTTTCGAAATTTCAAGAAATATTAGGCAAAAATATTTTCTTCTACTTTTCATTAATTGGACTTTAATATTGGGTTATTTGAGGGGCCTTTGGGAGAATTAAGATTGAACCTCCAATGGACTATGAAGTTATAATATTGGGCCAAATATTATTCAAGTCCATTAATATTAATTTACTCCACTATAAAATTA
Organism: Stenogyne calaminthoides; assembly: GCA_037126765.1. Taxonomy (NCBI): domain Eukaryota; kingdom Viridiplantae; phylum Streptophyta; class Magnoliopsida; order Lamiales; family Lamiaceae; genus Stenogyne; species Stenogyne calaminthoides. The sequence goes on from JBBCBC010000026.1 coordinate 14,096,047, forward strand.
ATATTGAACTATCCATCTTAACCCATATTACGATTTCACATATAACATGGCTCTCGGTCATTATTTCCCGCATTTAAGATTATATTAGTCCATTAATTAATTAAGCCTCTGAACAAGCTTTATATTAATTAACATCTTTGTCCTTGGAGTAAAGACAACTCAACATTATTATCCATACCGGAAATAAATTTCCACTTGCAAGATTTGGTATGATAAAGGATATGAGCCCACCAAGGGGACAAATCAAGCAAGACGTACTTGCACGCGATTCTCCGCATTAAATGTCAGCAATCGTCATGTAATTAATAATATTGCCCAATATATAAGGTATCGAATCGCATTGACTCTCTTCCCATCATAAATCAAAGAAATAGTTATTAATTTCACACGATCCTATTTAAGGGACGGAGATTAAGAAATAACGCACCACTGAGGTCTAATTCTCGTATATTTAGTACCAAAGAATTTGTCCTCCTGTAGGTCCTCATTCAACGCACCTAAATGCGCTAGTATTATCCCTTGGTCAAGACAAGCCAATCTGGGTCTCACACTTCAACCGTTCATGATGGTTCGTTCATTTCCATCTGGGTTGTGAATTTGTACTTAATTACGAGGGCTGTTAATTTGATCTTCAGTGATCGGTTATCACCAAATTAACTACAACGTAATACGTACTGTCTTATTGAACGAGTTTGCAATAAACATATATAACATTCATTCATATTTAATGCAACAATGATTAAATAATTTATTTCAGTAAATACATAAGAAACTTCAGTTTGGTTATACAAAGTAAAAGCATACTTTTCAGTATAACCCCAACACCATTTTCTCATGTTGCCTTAAGTAATTCGGGAGTTATGCCGAGAAACATCACACACTGCGTCTGGGAAGCATCCTTCTGATGTTTCTTCTGAGCTGCTACGTCAAACGTAGCTGTCTCAAGAAACCAGCTGCAGGGGTAACATGGATTGGCGTGTCCAACTCAATCTTTTCTTGCCTTAGCACCAAATACATGTTTCGGTGCCAGTCTAGAAAATTTGGCCTAGCCAATTTGTTTGTTTCCAAAACATATCTCAATAACAATTATACATTTCAACTAACCAAGAGAAAAAAATAAAACGGGAATTAAAACACATAATTCCTATGATCAATATTCAACAATCAAAATAAACGTGGCCTTTCAAATTTATTTTGTCTCCATTATTTTCACATATTCAACGACCTCATCGAAAGAATACGAATTTATATATAATATAAATCATAATGGACTAGGATCCACATTCCTACTATCATAATATCTGCTTGGGCTGATTACCATGATAGCAAAACTGGTAGGTCTCCAAACCAATTGCAAAACTTGCAACTCCTAGTTGATTGAACCTAGTTCAATCTGATGCCCCTTGACTTTCGTTTCCCTGCTTGGGCTTGTGAAAAAAAATAAAGTTGATTTACAACCATCAAGCGACGACACTATGTGTCCCTATGAAAATCCCGTTAGATGTAGATCCGAGCAAAAGACTTGGGCCTTAAATACTCATTGGAAAGAAATCTCCGTTTTACTTTCAATTTTGATGGAAGACATCGTTCAATTTAATGAAAATTATATTTTAGTGAGGATCATTTTATAAGGCGGGGGTATTAATTGCTTAATCGAGATCCAACATGTTAATCTACATCATATTTGAGCAATTATTGGGCGTCACCTACCCAAACATGACATTATACGGACTAACACTTATATGGGCGCCGTCTACCCAAACATTAATACGGTCCGATAATTATTGGGCGCCGCCTACCCAAACAGTTATAATGCGGAATGTAAAACCGTTTAACGAATTAAATTTAAAAAAGGTTAAACAAGTGGGATTTAATAATTCCTTTTTAAATCAAATTTCAAAATCCAATTTAAATTCGATTTTAAATTATTAAAATTTAATAATTAATCTAATTAAATATTTTGGTCCAACCAATATCCAATTTTAAATTAATCCAAATTAATTTACAAAATCAGATTTTAATTTTTTTATTGTTAGGGGCTCAGATGCAATTTCCAAAATTGCACTAGATGGCCTGTTCCAAATTAAATTTGCAAATCAGCTCTCTGCCATCACCGCCCAAATCTGACAGCATCTAATCGGTAATTTGGGACAACCGTTTCCAAATACCAACCTAAATTATCAACAATTTCAGAATCAATCTAATCAATTCATCAAATTTGTCCATCTGTAGCAATCGAAATCAAACCCAGAAGAACAAAGTCAATTGAACAAGAAATAGGTTATTCATGTCACAAAATCGGCACCCACAATTCCAAATAATGGGGGATATAGTACCAAAATCAAGTTCAAAACCAGGGTAAGGAGACGACGACTGGAAACCAGTCAGTGTTAGAAGTGATATGAGGCGGACGAATCGACGGTGCCTTAGGCGACGCGAGACCGGGTCAACCCAATTTCATAGTGAACGCAAACAGTGAAGGGAAGCGGGCCCCCCGTCGTTGAACCCAAAGCACGGACGATTTCACCGCATTGCCCCATGCGTGCAGGTTTATCGCCGCCGCCGATCGGTGGTTCGCTCTAAGCGAATCGAACGAGATCGAGCGCCACCGCCACCGCCGCCGCCAAGGTTTGAGTGAGAGGTCGACATAACGAAGATGAAGATGGCAAACCACCATCGCCTCGGAAATCGGACGAGAGCACTGTTGGGAAAATATGGGTGCCCAGATCTATTCGAGATGATTTTAAATACATATTTAAATTAATCAATTAATTACTAACATGAATTAATCCTAAATCAATTCAACATAATAATTAATAAGCAAATAAACAATCATGCATACACATAATCCACGTAAATCCTAAGCATGCGGAATCTAGGAGTTACGAGATTACGTACCCCTTGTAGAGACAACCGTTGAGACGTTGGATCAACCCAAAGAGACTTCCCAAATATGTTCCAAGTCCACGAACGTAATCCGGTGGGAGGATTCACATGAACGATTTTAACAAGAGAGAAAAGTATAATATTTTGCAACCACCTTTGTGGATTTCTAATATTTCCAACACATATAATTGCACTTGGGAATGAAAAAATCATCCCCTATAAATAGGACTAGGGTGGCCGATTTTTTCAAGGAAAAAATAGGGAAGAAAATCTTTTTCTTGGTCTCCAAGAAATCTTGAATATATCTTCTATATTTTTTTCTCCTTAATTAAATTTTTCCATAAAAATCTCTTCCCCCTTTTTCCCATTATTTTAGAAAAATACAAGGCAAAAAGAATCAAGATTTGATTTCTTGAATTTATGGGATAATTATGTATTACAAGAATACTTATCTCTTTCCATAAAATCTCTTCAAGAAATTCAAGAAAATCTTTTCTTCTTTTTCCTACAATTTTCGAAATTTCAAGAAATATTAGGCAAAAATATTTTCTTCTACTTTTCATTAATTGGACTTTAATATTGGGTTATTTGAGGGGCCTTTGGGAGAATTAAGATTGGACCTCCAATGGACTATGAAGTTATAATATTGGGCTAAATATTATTCAAGTCCATTAATATTAATTTACTCCACTATAAAATTAATATTGAACTATCCATCTTAACCCATATTACGACTTTACTATAATATGGCTCCCGGTCATTATTTCTCGTGTTTAAGATTATCTTAGTCCATTAATTAATTAAGCCATTGAACAAGCTTTATATTAATTAATATCTTTGTCCTTGGAGTAAAGACAACTCAACGTTATTATCCATACCGAAAATAAATTTTCACTTGCAAGATTTGGTATGATAAAGATTCTGAGCCCACCAAGGGGACAAATCAAGCAAGACGTACTTGCACACAATTCTTCGTATTAAATGTCAGCAATCGTCATGTAATTAATAATATTGCCCAAGATATAAGGTATCGAATCACATTGGCTCTCTTCGTATCATAAGTCAAAGCAATAGTTATTAATTCCACACGATCCTATTTAAGGGACGGAGATTAAGAAACAATACTCCACTGAGGTCTAATTCTTGTATATTCAATACCGAAGAATTTATCCTCATGTAGGTCCTTATTCAGTGCATCTAAATGCACTAGTATAATCTCTTGATCAAGACAAGCCAATCTGAGCCTTATACTTCAACCTTTCATGATGGTTTGTTCATTTCCATCTAGGTTGTGAATTTGTACTTAATTACGAGGAGCTGTTAATTTGATCTTCTGTGATCTGGTATCACCAAATTAACTACAACGTAATACGTACTTAACTTATTGAACGGGTTTGCAATAAATATATATATATCATTCATTCATATTTAATGCAACAATGATTAATAGATTATTTCAGTAAATAAATTAAGAAAATCCAGTATAACCCCAACAAGCACAAACATTAAGACGAAGATGAAGACGATTCGGAAACTGGGCAATAGAGTCGATGCGGGCCGCCGTCGTGCTGAGGCGAGCGGGTCTGCGTAGCCGTCGTCCAACGACGCGCCGCGGGTCTCCACCCCTCTCCGAGCGGCGCACGGTCAAAGAGGGACGCGGTTTTGAGTTTCAAAAACCCTAAATCAGGGGACACATAGCGAGGAAGACAAAGTGGGTGGCTTTATCAAATAAAGCCATCTGCTTTGTCACACTATTAAAACCGCACACCCCAACAATTAAAACATCAACATACAAAATAATTTTGGTGTGGTTCTGGGTGATACCGACTGCACCCAGTTTTATAAAAAAAAATTCTTTTATAAAACAGTTTTATGCAATTAAAACGAGAGCCTGATGCTCTGATACCACTGTTGGAATTTAGAGGCACGTAAACACGTAATACATGCGCAGTGGAAATAAACAGTTCACCAATAATGAACAATTAATTGCATAATTAAATACGAGTATACGTAAATAGAATTCTTATAGCAATTCGTACACGGATTCCTCAACTATGGTATCCACGTAATAGTCGTTTACTAATTTGCACAAATCTGCCAGCGTTGAATCCCCGAGATGAATTTGCTAGGAAAATTCTAACTTAGAGATTTTATGGAGAAAATATGAACTCACGTTTACGAATCCCAAGAGCTCATATATATAGGAGAGGCCCAGCTTAAATCTTAAGCTAAATTTTATTAGGAAAAATCCTAATTAAAATAAATCTCTTAGATTTATTTCCCACATATAAAATCTCTACGGAGTTAATTTCATGTATATCAAATCTCTACGGATTTGATTCCATGTATATCAAATCTCTATGGATTTGATTCCATATATATTAAATTTTATAATAATAATATTCCATATATTATTATTGGGAATTCTATTTAATTAAATCTAATTTAGTTAAATAGTAATATTAATTAATTCTAAATATAATTATTATTATTCTCTATAAATTAAATATTAATAACCAATATAATATTTAATCAACCAACTATAATTAGTAAACAACCATTACTTGTTGTGTGACCCATAGACCCTCATATATCGAACGATTAGTCAAACTAACAGTCTTAATTGAACCCTAGACAATAAATCAGACATTCTCAATATATGAGGTACGTTGCGAGGAAATGTGCAACTACCTGTATCTGAAACATGGGCTATTACGATTTCCTCCTTTCATTCTCGAATACTCGATTAAGTCTTGAACATGATGAAGTGTCTATTCAAATAACTTAATCATATTGTCTCTAATCACTAATTGATCATGTATGTCACACTTAGATATGGCCGATGACTTAGATCCAATTATGACGAGAAGATGAGTATTCTCTCTAAATCCACTTTGAGGAATGAATCCTGTTCTTGGCTCAACTACCACGCACATGCACTTCGTGATGAACCCAATCCAAGCCATATCTACCCATAGTCGGGTGCAAGCGTCGGTCATGGTCAAAGTTCATCACTCCACACATGTCGTGCGTATTGACCTCAAGTCAAAGAAGTATCGCATCGCTCCCACTAACCGAGACACCCGTAGACACATATAGTGGAAATACATCAAACGATTTCTCGGATGGGTATACCAATACCCTCTAAGGTATTTGTGCATCCTTCATGAGATACCTAGTATCTCGTAGCAAGTGAGATCTTACTACGCTCTCTAAGAGTATGATGCATATCGCACACCAATCTCCATTGCATCATCAATATCCCATTCTTGATGATCCTTAATCGGGGCTATTTGAGAATCATGCTTAAGTCATCTGAGTTCTCACAACCTCAACGACAACAATGACTCATGGGACCACTTGTATGAATAAATTGAAACAATCAAACATAATACTCAAACAAGTGTCTTGCCATACATTAATATTAAGTGAACTATAACATTAAGTCAAACTGAATATCATCGAGTATTATGTCCGTACAATAGATTGTCTCTAGGACACTAACAATAACAAGAGACCCCTTCTTCGTGATGTTGCCCTTCCACAGAAAGCAACGAATGGCCATCTCCATCTTCTGCAAGAGCCCCCCAGGCCATTTGTACACCATCATCGTATGGACCAAAGTGCTAGCGATGACACTGTTAATCAAACAACATCTTCAAGCAAGGGAAAGAGAGCTACCCTTCCATCTAGAGAAGTTCAGAATCACCGAGTCTATAGTGGCCGCTAGGTGACAGACCTTTGGAGAACCTTTAAAAATCAGAAACCCAAGATAAGTGAAGGGAAGAGAACCAGTAATGATAGAGGTACAATGTCTGATATATCTCTTCATGCCATTTGGAACCTTATCACCATAGTGAATCCGAGACTTCGGTGGGCTAAACATCTGACTAGAAATATTCCCATAATCGTGGAGGAGTTGTGTAATGTTCCTCTCATTTGCCCGAGTGGCCTCCAGAAACCATAATATCGTCAGTATAGAGAAGATGACATGGAAGGCCACGATGGACAGTAAGGTTGGAGGTGTGTATGCTATGATCAATCCACCGGACAAGAGCTTCTTCAGCTAGACTGAAGAGAAGAGGAGATAAAGGATCACCCTGACGAACCCCACGAGAACACGAGAAATAACCATGAGCCGTGCCCTTGACGAGGATCGAGAGGTGGGAAGAGCGTAGAATATTCGAGACCATCTCAATAAAACGGTTTGAAAAGTGCATACATCTCTGAACATAAAAGAGGAACCTCCAAGAGATAGTGCCAAAAGCCTTGGTGATGTCGATCTTCAGAGCCATGTTCCTCTTCCACCCATATCCAAACTGTTAATGGCCTCCGATGCAAGAGCAATACAGGTATGTATCCTCCTTCATGGAATGAAGCCGAACTGAGAGCGTGAAAGTACCTTCCCAATAAAGCTCCCAAGTCTCGTGGCCACAACCTTTGTGTAGACTTTGTAGATGAAATTCCCTATGACAATAGAGCGATAATCTGTGACACGAATAGAATCCGCCAACCTTTGAGATGAGAGTCACAAAGCAGAAATTCATACCTCTAGGCAAATCGAGAGACGTAAAGAGATAATATATGGCACTATAGACATCCTCCGAGATCACATCCCAACACTCTTGAAGAAGAAGCCACCAAATCCATCCGGGCCCAAAGAGCTTGCGAGGTCCAGACCAAAAACAGCATCCCTAACCTCCTCCGGTGAAGGGGTAGCGGTGAGCAAGGCGTTCTGGTGATCCTACACGTGACTCCAATCAAAACCATCCAAAATAGAATAATCTTGGCTAAGAGAAGCATCTTCCGTAAACAGCTTCTCATAGAAGTCGACCACATGCTGACCAATCTCCGAAGTGACAGTAGCCAGAGTATCACCAACCTGTACCGTAGAAATAGAAGCCCGAGATTTGTTGGCACTATGAAGTTTGTGGAAGAAAGCAGAGTTCCGGTCCCCATCCTGCAACCACTGTAGGTGGTTCCTTTGAGAGATGAAGGCCTGTCTGCGGGCCAAAAGCTCATTAGCCTTCACGATCTGGGACATCTCAAGATCGAACAGCTCATCATTATCACCATTGTCAATGATATCCCGTTGGATCTCATCCAACTCCGTAATAGCCTGCTGGATCTTCGTAAATACATTTCGGAACACCAGCTGGTTTCAGATCCTGAGACGGTTTTTGACCCGCCTCATCTTTGTGAGCATAGAGCGAACAGGATCACCCGGAGCATGCTGGCCCCAGACCTCAGGAACTAGAGGGAAGAAGGAGTCATGAAGAGTCCACATGTCCTGAAACCTAAAAGGGCGGGGAGAAGGATAGTCCCAAAGTAGTGCGGAGTCGAACAGGATGATGGTCCGAGCAGACCATGGGGAGCACAAGTAGTTCAACCTCCGTCCAAAGCTGGTGAAACTCCTGAGTAGCAAGGGCCTGATCAAGGTAATTTTGAGAGACACCTATCGCAATGGTTTGAAGATTTTTCTATGTGGGGATGATGAACAATCGAGAAAAAATTAAAAAAAATATATAATTTTTAGAGAGGAGTTTCAAAATTTGTAGTCATTTTAAACTTTGGTTATTTTAAAACTGCATGTTTTTTAAGAATTCAAAGTTATCAAATTATAAGGGGGTGAGAAAGAATTGTAATCAAGATAAATAATAGGGAGATTTGACTTCTGGCAAGGAAGAATCAAAAGGATTTGTGATCGAAGAATTTATCAAGGGTTAGGTCTTGTATGCACCCGGGGGCGTGCACTCATAGTGAATTTTAGAAGCGTACAACTTGTTATGCTGAAAAGTGCGACTTATTTATACAGGAAAGTGCAACTGTTAATATGAGAACATAGTTGCATTCTTCTGTTTAGAATAATTACACGTTTCTGTTTTGTATAATTGCACGCTTCTAAAATGCACTATGAATGTACGATGCACCCGGGTATACATGAGACCCACTCTATATCAAGCTCAAAACTCTCAAATTCGGTAACGAAGATATTATAGGAGGCAATATATATTTTTTATTCATATTTATTTTTAAGATTATTTGGGCAGATTTCTGCTATCTATCTCAATAATTTTTTTTGAAAAAATATTTTTAAAAATAAAAAATTAATAATATTAAAATATTTTTATTATAATATTTTGATTCGAAAAAAAATCTAATTCGATATTCTTTGAGAAATCAATAGCTTCATTATGGAAAAAAAATCTAATTCAAGACTTTTTGGGAAATCAATATATAAATTCTTTATTATTTATTAATATTTATGTTAAAGATTTTTTTTTGATATTTATTCCAAAGATTTTTTCTCAATTTTTTTTGAAATGGTATGCTGTGAAACTTGTTCATCGTGAAACTGATTTTTTTTTATAGGCATACTCTTTAGTAATATAAGTCACACTCTTTAGTAATATAAGTTACAACCTTCAGTTATCACTATGATACCCTCTGCTATAATATAAGTCACATCCTTCATTTTTATGAGTAATACCCTTTATAGTAAAAATTCACACTGTTGGGAAATTTGTAGTTTTGACGGAAGTTCCAAAACAGGTTGTAATAGTACCAGTCAGACCTATTAGCTGACTGATGAACTAGATATCAGAATAGGATGACCAGCTGATATGTATAGACAGCTGATGTAATAGATAGGTCACATATTGAGGGGGAACTCAATATGTATAGGTTAAGTCTTTTCAGAAGATCAGAAGATTAGAAGATTAGGATAGTCAGATAGTCGGTGAGACATCAAACTGAAGACTCAGAAGACCTGAAGATCAGAAGACTAGCATGCTACAAGACCAGAAGACCTTACGAAGACCTACATCAGAAGAACACAAGAAGAGTCAGTAAGTTGTGCTAAGACAACTTACGTCAGAAGACTTGATCAGGTAGACCGATCAATTGTAATTGATCAAGTCAGTTCCACCAGGTGACACCCGAGTATCAACCTAAGTTGGTAAATCAAGCACCAAATAAGTGTACTTGATAACCAATGAGAGCGAGACACGTACATACGGAACTGACGGTGCAGGACAAGGCGGGACGAAGCACGCATTTAGCCATGCCTATCTCTGAAGCACGTCTAATCAGCCATGCACACCTACCTTGAATAGACCAAAATTCGAATTGCTCTCCAACAACTAATTCGATTTCGTGCCTAAAAATATGGGATCATACCTTCAGAGTAAGGTTACAAAAATTATACACAATCTCAAGCTACAAGTAAATTTCCGCAAGAACACCAAGAACTCAAGAATATTCTAAGTGTTCATCGCATAGGTTCTTAGCAAGAAATCTTATCCTTTAGCCTTAGGCTACTCAAATACTAGGATAGATTTCCAATTGGAAACCATACAAATCTTACCCCTAACCGAGTGTTAGGATAAGTTTGTTTTACAAGGTCTCAAGCTAGGGTTTCTAGTCTTGATTTATTGGATTGTTGAGTGAGAACTCCATAAAGATCTATATGTACTGTGTTTGACTAACATCTGTATGTACTGTGTCCAGTTGGTTAAGTGAGTGCCCCTCCTGATAGGGAAGAGTGGATGTAGGATCAGTTGTCCGAACCACTATAAACCTTGTGTTGTTTATATACTTTACACTCTAACACACACATCTGATATTTAAGCAAACATGCATATTCTAAGAAAGGATCAGTTCTGCATCAAGTAGCTGATCTGATCAGTCTGATACTTTTTCACTTGATCTGACTCAAGAAAACTTAGAATTTGATTTATATAAACTGGTTTTTCTACACGGGTTAAAAAAACTTCCGCACATCAGTAAACCTGATAGACACCGAACTGATTCGCTTCACAACAATCAGTTAGTTGGATATCAGATCGTACGGATTATAACACGCACTCTAGATTAGTTAACTTGCCATTACAACTGGTCACGCAAAAGTTTTGGAAGTCTATTTACCCCTCCCCTCTAGACTTCCATCTCACGAAACCCATTCGGAACCTACAAGTGGTATTAGAGCAGTAGTTCTACGGACCACTGACTTTGAGTATCATCGGGTTTTGAGGAAGAACCATTGTGGCACTTGAACAGATCTTAGAAAAACCTATTTTCCAAAACTCATCTACTTTCAACTCACATATTCAGCATGGATAATACATCAGGGATGTATCATGATCTGCCTAAGTTCAATGTCGATGAGTATGCCGACTGAACTATCTACATGGGCAATCATCAGGGTTTGATAAGCAACAGAATGATGGAAGTTCTTGAACAATGACCCATTATCATCTATCACATCTACCCAACTGAAGGAGGTGATCTAACACATCCACCTGGAGCAAGAATCGGAAAGAGTCCTTCATTGATGGATGTTGAAGAAAGGAAACTGTCAAATCTGGATACTATTGCCAGACATCTCATCATGAAAACTTTGGACAAGAATACTCACGAGAAAGTCAAATACTTGAAAACTGCTAAGAAGATGTGGGATACTCAAGCTGAGATATGTGAAGGGAATGATCTGATTAAAGATAGCAGATTGCAAGCTGAACTGGTCAAATTCGAGATACTCAAGATGCTGCCAAATGAGACCATCAATCAGCTTGACGGAAGAATCACCAAGGGAGTTAACAAACTTCGTGAACTAGGACGCGAAATGTCAAACAAGGACATTAACTACAAGATTCTGAGGTCCCTGACCAAGAAATCGGACATGAAGGTTACTGTGATTAAGGATTGCCAAGATATTACTACAATGAAGCCGAGCAACCTGTATCTCAGTTTGGAAGCTCATGAGTTCGACCTGATTAAAAGAGGTCAAGAAGAAAGTGAAGAAGTTCCCGCTGAAGTTGTTCCACCCTCGACAAAAGCTATTGCATTTCAGGCAACCAGTAGTAGTTCAAGAACTATTGAACCAATAGGAAACATCATGAGTCAGGCTGAACAGATTGCCCTGCTGACCAAAAAATTTGAACGATCAAATGTTCAAGTGGGAAAGTATCAAAAATTCTATCGTGATTATCCGAATAACAGAGGAAGAGATAGAAGATCTACTGACATATCACAAGAAAGAAATCGTTCTGATGATTAAAGAGATGATCGGAGAGATGATTGTAGGGATGATCGTAGAGATGATTGCATAAAGGAAAAGAGAGGTGATCGTAAGGATGACAGACGAGATGATAGATCAGATCGAAGAGGTTTTGATTACATGCAAGCTGGAAAATCTCCTGAAAGATCATATAGGAGAAGAGATTCACCTGGCAGAAGAAATTTTGAGGATTCTGGAGCGTGCTTCAACTGTAAAAAACCAGGTCACTAAAGTGTCGACTGCCCTGACCTGACCCCTAAAGAAAGAGAAGAGAAGCGAAACAGAAGAAAGCAAAGATACAAGGACAAAAAAGCAATGGTTGTAGACACATCTGGTATCAACAACTCTTATCTGCCTTCAGATGACTCTGGATATTCATCTGTCGAGGACTTCTGCCTGATGATCACTATTGATGATGTCAACGATTTGATATTCTCATCTGATGACGACATCTGCCTCATGGCCAAAGAAGCTGACCCAACTGAGGTAATCTCTAAACCTTCTGTTCTTTCTGTTTCCGCACCTATTGTGCTGAGCACACCTGCCGGAGAGATTGATCTGCAGCTCTACAATGAGCAATTGCTTGATGATCTCTCTACTGCAGTAGACACTTATACAATAGTGGAAGTTGAGAACGATAAGCTAAGGGCTGAGAACATTGGACTTGTAAAGGAGAATGTTACAAGAAGAGCAGCTGAACTGAAATCAGTTGAGACTGTTCAGAAGATGACTACAGAATTGGAGTTTTTGAAAATCAGTACTTCTGATCAGGCTAAACTGGTTAAGGAACAACATGCTCTCAATCTGAAACAAGCTGATGATCTCAAAGTCCTACAAGCTAAGTTCGATGAACTCTTCTGACTGCATGAGAGTCTAAAAATCAGTGAGGACAGTTTGCGAAAGAAAGTAGAAGTTTTCACAAACTCATCTAAGACTATTCAAAGTCTCAACAACTACTATCGAAAATACAACTAATAAGAAGGGTATTGGGTTGGAAGGCCCTTCTGGATCCTCACATGTCCAATCTGGTTCACCTTCAAAAAGTGAATCAAGAAAGTTTTCTGGAAAAGATACAAATTATGCTAAATCTGTATCAAATAAGGGAAAAGGACCAGCTGATCAGGCAAGGCAAGTGTCTGGTAAGAAAGGGAACAATAATGAACCCCAACTGACCAGACATCAGCCGAGGAATCAACAGAAGAGTCCAATTCTTCTGAAGAAATCTCAGCCCAATCAGTAGACTAGGTATCATCCTGGACCATCTCGCAATGGACAATCCTAGCTAAAATCTAATCAGGTCAAGCTGCCTAATCAGCATACTAAAGGTAACTCAGTGTCAGTTTCTACAGACTGTTTCACACTGGGTAACCCAGTGTCAATCTGTCCAGAAACTTGTTCCTTATTTTCCTCGATTTTCGTTGAAGGCACAGACTCCTTGACTTCCTCCAACTGTCTTTCACCACTCACTGTGACAAAATTCGAGTTTTTGGGATTAATTTCTGGTTGGGATGACAATTTCTCATTAGTTTGCGCCTGCAATCGATTGACTGTGGTGACAAGTTGACTCGCTTGAATCTCCAAGTTCTTGAATGTCTGGTTCATCTGTTGCATACTCTCCTGAAGTTGTAGATTGTTGGAAATGAGTAGTTTGAGCATTTCCTTCTTTGATTGCTCCGTTCTTTTCTCATCATTGTTCCACCAACCATTATCATCAGTCTCAGGAACTCTAGGCACATGATCTTGATATGGCTGCCATTGATTGTCACCGGAGTAAGTGCCTTGATAATTCTCATACCAAATATTAGGATAATCACACCACCCTGAATTGTAAGTGTTAGCATATGGATCATAACAAGGCTCATGTGGAGGAAATGAGATTGGCCAATCAGTAGTGAAATGATATGGTGTTGCACAATGTAAGCCTGAACAAATTCTCTGACTGTTTCCAACGAAGAATTGCTCCATAACTGTGAAAAACTAAGCCAAAGAGGCACCTGGAAAAGATATGAAAACACGTGAAACCGAACAAAACAAAAAAAAAAAAAAAAAAAGAACAAAAACGAGCTGCAAATATTTCACTACAACAGTGACACTAGGTAACCCAATGTCAAAATTGCAGTTTTTTTTTTACAACTAACACAAAAATGAACGGGGCTCTCGGAAATCAGAAAAATACTAACTAAAACACAAAAACACTCAAATGTATAACAGAAAAAAAAATGCCCCCACAAATATCACACAACGGGCACAAAAATAATTTCACCGTTCCCCGACAACGACGCCAAGATTTGACCGCACTGTCGAGATGCGCAAAAATAAATACCCTATTCTACCCTACTAACTCGTAGTAGTGGCAAGCAAGGGGTCGATCCACAAGAAACATAGAATATTATTATGCTAATTGTATGAATTGATGAAGACAAACACGTAACACAAAAAGATGGGGTTTTTAATATGAATTTTTATAACTACTAATAAAACAGTAAATTACTATGAAACTAACAATTAATCTAATTAAGAAAACTCAATAATAAAAAGGCATTCAAATTCACAAATCATTCATCCCTCGACTTTAATGTTGTTAACTGACATCGACGTTTACTCTATTTAACTTTGGATTAATGTCCCTCAGTAGTCAATAAGCTCTGGCTACCCGTTATTATCCCTTAATTATACTCAATTGAAACAAGCTCTCCAACTATTCTTTTTAATTGAACAGTCTAGATACGATCTAAATTTAATCCAGCCAAAAGCATTAAGCTTTAGGATAAAGGACAAACAAATTTCCGAATACGCAAGCTCGATTCGAAAGAACCCGATTTAAATCACCCTAGCAAAATACTAGTTGCTACCAATTGCCATAAATCTGCAACAATTACGGATTACAAATTTATGAACTAGTAGACATACAAGAATAATCTAACCTAAGTGATCAATCTAAATTAAACACTCAAGTATGTTGAAAGTTAAAATAGATGAAATAAATAATCCCAAGATAAATATTGTAAACGTCTCAGATCAATTAACAGACATTAAAATACGAGTTCAGAAATCTCTGGAATTGAAATAAAAATACTAATTAAATAAGATTGCAGGCATCTTCATGCCCTAAGCTGCTGCGTCCAATTGGCGTCTGGATCTTGCTTCCCCAAAATTCACCTTCGTAATGCCAAGAGATCACCTCATCTTATATTCTGTGATGCGCCCCCAAATCCACCTCCAAGATATGTATATCAAATATATTAATAAATCTTTCCTAATATTCCCTCAAGATCCAAGATACACGCCTAACTCGAGCTTTTAAGAAACAATCTTTTGTTTGACCAAATCTCCCACAAAGAATTGTACAAATCTCTTCCTTTTAATCTTCTCGATCTTTTCCATGAATAATCATAATCTTCCATCTTCTCGTGTAAGTCTCTTGGACCTTTTAGAATTTGGGTCTGCACTGGGTTATTCAGTATGGGCTTCTTTACCTTTAAATCAATATTCCACAAAAAGCACCTGAATACACCAAAAAACACAAGAACAGATCAAGTGTGAAATTATTTCATCAAAACACACATAAGTAATTAATCATGCCATCTTAATACAAATAAGTCCAATAAATTTCACTATTATATATTAAAAATAAGCATTATTCACTACTTACCAGCATACTAAAGGTAAACTGATCAATCCATCTGTGCATAAGAGATATGAATCTTTTGATGGAAGCAGTCGTACCTACCCTTATAATCAGAAATTTAGGACAACCGCACCTGAGCCCCACTGGATTAAAAGAAGACAAGTTACCAAGAAAAATCGCAAGTCTTTTGATTCATCCAAGGTTCACACTTATAATCATACTGATCAGAATGCACATGAGGAGATGTATGATTATGTAGATGTTTATGGGAGACAAATCAGGCCTTATGATCTTAATGATTATTATAGGAGTGTCCTATTTATTTGGATCCCAAAAGGTAACAATAACCCCTCAGGATCCAATCCTACAGGGGTACCTAAAGCCTGATCTGATTGCAGGTTCGCGTGGGTTTGGCCAATAAAGAAGGTGTACAAGCAACTATCTGGTACATTGATGGTAGATGCTCAAGGCACATGACAGGCAACAAGCATCTCCTCAGTTCATACACAGAACAAGAAGGCCCACTTGTACTCTTTGGTGACGATAACTTTGGTTTTACCAGAGGATTCAGAACCTTAGTCAATGATGATGTACAGGTCTCTGGAGTCTCATATGTCGATGGTTTAAAGCACAACTTATTATCGGTTTCACAATTCGGATTCAGTGTTGAGTTCTCGACTAATCTGTGTATTATCAAGAATCGGGCTATTCAAAAGATTTTGCTAACTAGTTCCAGAAAAGGAACGATCTACACTACAGATGGGGATAGTTGTCCAAGAAATGCATGCCTGATTGTTAAGAGTTCTAAAAGTAACAGTTGGCTCTGTCACAAGAGAATGAGTCATCTAAACTTCAAAACTCTTAACAAGATAGCAAGGATGTCCTTGGTTGAAGGGCTCCCGAATGAAGTTTTCTCTAAGCATCAAACATGTGTCGCATGTCAGAAGGGAAAGCAAGTCAAGGCTTCATTCAAAGGGATTCCTTCACCTCCATCCAGCAGAGTATTGTAACTGCTCCACATGGTTCTTTTTGGACCAGTTACGCCACTTAGTTTCAGTGGATGCAAGCACACTCTAGTGATCGTGGATGACTTCTCTAAGTTCACCAGGGTTGTATTCCTTTATAAGAAGAATGAAACTACAACAAAGATACCTGAGCTGCTCAATGAGAAAGGTGTCAGTATTGTAAAGATCAGATAAGATAAGGGAACCGAGTTCTTGAATTCTTTCATATCTGATTTTTGCAAGGAGTTTGGAATACAGCATGAGACATCAGCCGCAAGAACGCCTCAATAGAATGGTGTAGCAGAAAGGATAAACAGAACACTCAAAGAAGCTGCTCGCACAATGTTGGCTGAACATGCAACTCCAAACCGTTTCTGGGCAGAAGCAATCAACACTGCATGTCACACTTGTTGGGGAATGAATTGTCCGGATCTATTCGGGATGAATATTTAAATACAAATTTAATTCTAACAATTATTACTAGCATGAATTAGTCCTATATTAATTCAAATAATAATTCAACAAAAAATCATGCATACAAATTCGTCACATAAATCTTACGCATGCGAAATTGCTAGGAGTTTACGTGAACTAACCTCTCGGAGTGACAACCGTTGAGAAGATGGATCCCGTTCACACGAACACACCAAAAGACCTTCTCAAGTATTCCTTCGTCCTTGTCCAACAATCCGGTGGTAGGATGCTCGCGAACAATTTAACAAAAGGGAAAAATAAAATTATGTTGCACCACATTTGTGGATTTCTAATTTTTCCAACACATTGAATTGCACTACGAATAAGATGGTGGCCGATTTTTGCACTAGGAATAAGATGGGAAAATCTTTTTCTTGCTCTCCAAGAAATCTTGAATGTATCCATGTTGGTCCCGGTGCTAACGAGTCTCACACGTGTATGGGGGGGGAATACACGTGTTCAGTGATTTTTAAAACTTTTCTTTCACTGAGGTCAGATGGGTCAGGTTATCCTGATGATTTTTCCCTGAGAAGCTCAGATTGCCCTGAGTTAAAGTCTATTGAGACAATGACCCTGAGCTGCTTTCAGAAGCTTCAGATTAGCCCAACTGAGCCTGAGTTTATCAGAGATCCTGAGGCGCTTGGATCAGATAATTATCTTACTGAACCCTCAGTAGAGTTAGTTCAGTTTGGTAACTATCTGTTCTAGCTACTCAAGTGTGCGGAATGGTTTGCCCTAAGTTTATACTCGTTTTAGCTTTGCTGAAAATCTTCCCTTCAATAAAACAGTGATTACGGCTGTGATCAATTTGATGCAAGTTCAGTGGATTGGTCCCAACTGAATATCAGTGAATTATTCTTTCAGTGAAAACATGCAACAGATAATAATGCAAAGATGTAAAGCAAAACAACACAAAGAATTATAGTGGTTCGAGACTCAAGCTCCTACGCCCACTCTCTCTGATCTTCAGAGAAATTCCTTAACCACTTCCTAAAGCTTTCTGGCTAACTCACTGTAGCTTACTCACTTTTCTATCTTAAGTTTTCTGGCTGACTCACTGCAGCTTACTAACTCAAACACACACAAGTGTTCAGACTACCACAAGTAGCTTACTAACTTCTTCTCTAGAGTTTTCTGGCTAACTCACTGTAGCTTACTAACTCTTTACAACTCCAACTCACCAACAAAATACACACAAACTACCTTAACAAAGGGTTTGGGTTTAGGGTTGGTTTCCAACTAGGATGAGATATCCTTTAAAATAAGAACAATGTAAAGGCTAGGATATCTCTACTAATCTTTGGATATTTCTTATCAATCTAGGCTTAGTGAATGAGCTCTCTCCAATGTGAAACACTTGGGAAATTCTAGGTTTTTCGAGTGCTTCAATTTGCAATAATACGAATGAGCTCTTGAGTTGCTTTGAAATTTCCCCTAACTTCTCAATGTAAAGGGTCACTAGTATTTATAGGCAACTTCACCAAGGTCACTCTTGAAAAACTATCCGTTGGAGGAGATAGCTTCATGAGTTTCCTCTTATGGTGTTTGATGAACGACTATATTTAGGGTTTGAATACTCCCTTGCATGTTTTAGGAAATATGCAGTCATGTAGCCAATCACCAATTCTTGCGATGCGGAACATAGTACTACCGACATGATTCGGTGTCCGTCGCTTTCAAAGGTCGATCAAGAAATACTGATGTTGTCTTCCTCGATTGGTTCTTGTCTTCAATAAATGTAGACAAACATAACGGCTCTTTTTTGGTCAATCTCTCTTAATGAGATAACCTTAAACAACACTTAGACTTAGTTCCTTTTATGCTGCATATGAATGTTTTGGGCAATATCTATTTTTTAAGAATGTTTGCGTTTTCTCAATTTTGTAGTCTTGAGATAGATATTATTGATTGCCTCACGAACATTAAAGGTTATCTTGAAAGTATTCGATATCTTCTTGAGTCTTGATAATTTTTAGGTTTCGATTATCTTACGAGTCTTGATGTCTTGACAACTTCTTGAGTCTTGATGACATCTTGACTCTTGATGTTTTTCGATTTACTTCTTGAGTCTTGATGTCTTGATGACATCACGAGTCTTGATATCTTGATGACTTCATCGAGTCTTGATGTCTTCACGACATCTTGAGTCTTGATGTCTTGATGACTTCTTGAGTCTTGATGACATCTTTGAGTCTTGATGTCTTGATGACATCTTGAGTCTTGATGTCTTGATGACTTCTTGAGTCTTGATGTCTTGATGACTTCATTGAGTCTTGATGTCTTCAAAATCTAACCTGATCTATATCTGCTGACTATACATGGTGCAGATAACTTCCTGAATAATCTATACTAAAACCTGACTCAGTCTATCAAGATTATCCTGAACATGTCATACTCAGGGTTTTTGGGATCTAATCAAAACTTCTTTATTAAATTCATCTCCCAACAATTTCCCCCTTTTTGATGATGCCAAAACCATCTTGTTACATTTAAGACAACCTAACCTATACTCAGGTTTCAGTTTATCTAGTACAAACCAAAATGGTAATTCTCCCAACAATTTAAAAACATAAGGCATATCAAACATAAAAGACATGTAAAAAGATAATGAGATATTATCTTTGAGCATAAAGATAAAATTTTCATTGATGTAGGATAAGAGTTACAGATTACAATGAAAATCAAAAAAAAAAAACAATACAAAGTCTCGGTCTTTTCTACTTCATCCTCTCGCACTTCCGGGTTGAACATCCCGTAGTATCTCTTCTTGATTCATCCCTTGCTTTGATGATATCGGGGTTGTTTTTCTGTTAGTCCTAAATTTGGATGGCATCTTGAGCTATCTCTCGAGAAATGGATGTTTCATTCACATAGCCATTCTCAAGTCTAGGAGAATTTGGGTAAGTGTATGGACCAGGGCTACTATCGAGTATTTCCTTCATCGCCAAGTTGATCCAACTTTGCAGGTACTTAGGATAGAATGTCTGTAGGTATTCAATGAAGGCTTCATTCATATCCGAGCTGCTCCCCCTCCATTCTCTCAGAATCTCATAATAGAACCAGAAGGTTCACAACAACCTTTCTCTTATCAGGTCTGACTTGATCTTCACCGGCTTTGCTTGTCTCAATTATCCTTCTATCACTCAGTTTCTCAGAAATTACTTCCTGAATAGTTTGCTCAGATGCTTGAGTGTAGATAGGTTTCTCAGCTTCTTTGAATTTGAGCTTCTCAGTGGCTTCAACTTCTTTTAAGGCATCAACAATTTTTTTCTTTTCTTTCTTTCTTTTCGAGCCTTTCTCTTCAAGGTTTGTGCCAACAACTCACTTAGTTTGCCACCAGGCCTTTCCCCCTTTTTGGCACCATACCTTGGGAGTAGTTGAGTCAGTGCAGTATCCATATGGTACTGCTCTTTGCTTATACTTCGCATTTCCCCTGCCAACTGATCGTGCTCATCCTCTAGCCTTCTCATGTAATTTTTAGCCATTGAGAGCTCATCTGAAAGAGGTGCAAACTGATTTGAGAAGACATTATGCATCATCTCTGTCATCTTGGTCATGAGCATAGAGCCCATTTCCTCAACAGTTGTCTTGATCATTAGATCATTCTTCTCAACCAACTTGGCTTCAAGATAGGCAGTTCTTTCCTGATACATCTGCTTCATCTCTGCATTGAGCTCAGTTTTGACTACATCAATCTTTCCTTCCAAAGTAGTCATTTTATCTGCAAGAGTTGTTTATAGTTGCAGCATGTCTGAAGATGAACTCAGATTTTCCAGCTTTTGAGATTGGCTTGCCAAGGTTTCTTCAATTTGAGTCACTTTCTCCACCATTGGCACCACCTTCTCCAATTTATCCAGGATAGGACTGAAATCAAATTCTGGAGTTTGTACAAATTTTTCCACCTGAGCTGGGTGCTCCAACTGAGTCTCAGTCTGAAGAGTGCTAACTTCAGTCTGAGGATGTGTGATATCAGTTTGTCCAGCATCACTGTCCTTCTCCATCTAAGATTGATTTTCAGCATCATCTTGTTTGTCACCCTCTTTATCTTGATCCTCATCTCCTTCTGGATTCATAGAACTGGAGGCATCAACATCAGCTTTCCTTCTCTTAGCCACCTTTCTCTTTACTAGCTCATCAAAGTCAGCAATTTTCATTCTGAGCTTGGTCTTCCTGAACCCAGAGAACTCTGTCAAAATAGCAGTCTCAGCATTCCACCAATCTTCTCCTCTGAAGGAGGCTATATTTAGCATCTCTGGAAGAGTCTGATTCAGGATGTACACAGTGGTTCTGAGTCTGAAGAAGAGATCCTGAAGGTCAGGATATGCATTAAGCTCATGGTATCTGTCCAGGATGAACCGTTCCCCCTTGCTGCACCATTCAGTTTCTTTTTCCTCTCCCTTGTTCAACTTTGGGCTCTCAGGGACAGTAGGATCAGATTGTATGAGTTATGGTGCTGATGGATCGAGAAATGGTTCACTCAGGAGCGCATCCAAATTCAGCAATTCCTGAGGTTCAGACTGATCTGAAGTTTGAACAGGTCTCTCTTCAGTAGGAATCTGAGGTCTCTTGAAGATTTCCTGAGAAATTTTATCTGAGCTCAGAGAAGTTTCGAGTACCTCAGAGAAAACCTGTTCCTCAGTTTCTTGATCCTCGCAAGAATTGTCACAACTCGAGCAAGAACCTGAAGTGGAGATTTCAAATTTGGCGGCCTTCAGGTTGAGTTTCTTCAGTGTCACTGACCTCCTCCTCAGTAATAGATTGAAGCTTTCTGCGTTTCTGAGGAGCCAGTGCTTTCCTTTTCAAATTTTCTCCTTTCTCTCTTTTTACTTGCATCAAGGCTTTCCCCCTGGCTTGTTTGGCTTCAACAGCTTCTTCTTTTTTGATCTCCTCCCCCGAGACTCAGCTTTTTCTCTTTCTTTCCTTTCAAAGTCTTCTTTGTTGGTGGTTTGAACATGATTTTTGACTTTGGAAAGGATGAGGAATTGGCAAAGATGTCCTCCTCTTCTCTGCACATTTCTAAGATGAATGCAATCTTGGTTGCATGTAGGATCTTTCCTTTGACAACAACAGAGCCATTCACCTTTTGAACTTGTTTGGCTTGATCACTCACCACCTTGATTAAATAGTGTAACCAGTTGAATGCCGTGGTAGGTGAATCTTCAATCGCCGCCATTAGCCTCAACTTAGGCGTGCTTATCTGTTCAAAGCTGCCATATCTACTCATGATGCATTTACTTACAATGTCCAACAATACTCGATATTTAGGCTTCAAATGCCTTTTATTCAGAGTAGCTTCAAACTTTACTGGATGCTCTGCAATTTTATCCAGATATTCTTGCTCCCTACCCATCATGTATACCGTAGGGTCTTCCCCTCTATCGCTTAATTCATATATGGCATTAAGATTCTTAGGAATAATATATAATTCCTTAACAAAATCCACATATTTTGAACTATGCTCCAAATGCGATACAGTAATCTGAGATTCTATATAATCTTCATCATCTAACTTCAAATTAGAGATAAACTCAATTACCTCTTTTGCATATTCAGCCTCTGGTTGATTCGCAACCAGACAAGTAAGCTTTGCCAAATGAATCATATGCAACGCCTCCTCTTCGTGAGTTGCATTGGACGAGCTTTCGAGAGAGACGACATATTCGTACCAAGGTTTATGGGAAATGGCGAGCTTGTCGTATACAAAAAACGTTATTTTTGGAGAATTTCTGGTGAAGGGTTTTGAGATAGATGAAAATTTCTGGGCAATCGAGAGTTTTTGAAGCAGAGTGTTTGAAGATGAAGGCTTTTTGGAACCAGGCTTTGAAGGAAATTCTTCAATAGATATAGGATTTTGATTTATTGAAAATCGCATAGATGAAGAAATCGACGGTTGAGATTAAAAACCGACTAAATCGGGTATATGAAAGGACGATTTCACAAATACAAAGCTGCCAATTTATCCCTATTGGTGATTAATGAACAGTGCATTTAATTACAGTTCCTGCAGACCATTGACTTTCCTCGTGTATTTCAAAGGTCCCGCCCAAATATTCCTTCAGGTGTTTTGTTATTTATTGCCAATGATTACTGAGATTCAGTTAGACAATAAATGTGTTGCATGAGTCAATACTTCTTCAGACTAATTTCCTCCATCAGTCTTACTGAGTTTTAACCTTGATAAAATGTCTGTATAATACTGAGTACTGATCTTGATAAAAAATCAGTATAATACTGAGTACTGATCTTCAGGATAACTGAGTTTCCTAAGACTCAGTGTTAAGTACTTTCAATTTTATCCTGAGTTTTTCAGTAAAAACCTGAGAAAACTTCATGCATCTGAAAACCTTCAATTTTTCAGATTTGCTTTATTCACCTGGATCCAACATACCTAATTCAACTGATAGTTCCTAAAATCTTGATCCAGCCAAAGGTTTAGTCAAGATATCAGCACTCTATTTATCAGTATGAATTTTCTCCATTCGGATGTCTTTCTTCTCAACATGATCTCTGATGAAGTGATGTCTGATATCAACATGCTTACATCTGGTGTGCAATACAGGATTTTGTGTAATAGCAATTGCACTATTATTATCACAAAATATAGGTACTTCATTGGCTATAATCTTATAATCCCTCAATTGTTGTCTGAGCCAAAGAATCTGTGCAAAACAGCTTCCTGCAGCCATGTATCCAGCTTCAGTAGTACTGGTTGCTACTGAGGTTTGTTTCTTTGAAAACCATGATATCAGTTTACTTCCAAGAAATTGGCAAGTTCCTGTGGTAGACTTCCTGTCAATTCTACATCCTCCATAATCAGCATCTGAATAACCAGTTAATTCAAGGTTATCATCAGCTGGATACCATAATCCTCTATTCACAGTGCCTTTAAGATATTTCAGAATCTTTTTGGCAGCCTCCATGTGACTAGCCTTAGGATTAGCTTGGTATCTTGCATATATCCCAACAGCAAATGTAATATCAGGCCTACTTGCTGTGAGATATAGCAGTGATCCAATGATCCCGCTATAATCAGTAAGATTTACTGATTTGTCTTCAGGATCAGGATCCATCTTGTAGTTAGTATTCATAGGAATCCTAACTGCATTGCAATTCTGTACACCATACTTTGCAATCAGATCTCTAGTGTATTTTGCTTGATTGATGAAAATTCCTTCCTTAGTTTGTTTCACCTGAAGTCCAAGAAAGAAATTCATCTCCCCCATCATTGACATCTCAAACTTTCCTTTCATCAGGGTAGAAAACTTTTCACACAGCTGATGATTTGGAGATCCAAATATGATGTCATCTACGTAAATCTTAACAAGTAAGATGTCTTTTCCATCTTCTATCTTGAACAGAGTCCTATCAACAGTTCCTTTGATAAAACCATGGTCAGTAAGAAACTGAGAAAGGGTATCATACCATGCTCGGGGTGCTTGTTTAAGACCATACAAGGCTTTCCTGAGCCTGTAAACTTGGTCATTTATGTTCAAACCGGGGAGGTTGTTCCACATAAACCTCTTCCTTAAGCACACCATTCAGAAATGCACTTTTCACATCCATCTGATAGACTATGAATTTCATGTGGGCAGCATATGCAAGAAACAATCTGATGGCTTCTAGTCTTGCAACAGGTGCAAAGGTTTCATCATAATCCAATCCTTTTTCTTGGGAATAACCTTGTGCAACTAGCCTTGCCTTGTTTCTCACAATGTTGTTGTTTTCATCTCTCTTATTCTTGAACACCCACTTAGTTCCAATCACATTCTGCCTCTTAGGTCTATCCACTAGCTCCCAAACTTCATTCCTTGAGAACCGATTTGACTCTTCTTGCATAGCAAGAATCCAAAATGAATCTTGTAGAGCTTCTTCAATCTCGATAAGTTCTTTTTTAGGATAGGAAGCAAGTGAGAACAAAGCACTTTCTCCATGGAACCTTCTTGTTTTGACACCATCGATAGATCACCCACAATCGACTTTTAGGATGACTATCCAACCATTTTCTCTGGATGTTCCCCTTCAAGAGTATCCTCAACATCGAAATGTTAGGTTCGGGTAGTTCAATAAATTCAGGAACAACGAGAAAAGGAGAAAGAGAATCATCTTCCTCGTGGGAAATTCCATTTGAGAACATTGTCGAGACATTTGTTCCCCATTGGTTGATAGATTCGAGTTTGCCTCATTTGTGACCACATCTTCATCTGCATTTATACACGAGTCCGAATTGGTGTATGTTTAGATTGGCTGACTTCAAAGTGTGTTGGCTTTCCTTCAGTGGAGAATTTCCATCCTGAGTCTCACCATCCTGAGTTTTTCCATCCTGAACTTCTTTGTTTGAGTCTGATTCACTCCATTCATAGAAAGTGACTGACTTCTTCTTTTCAGGTTCCGAGGATGTTTTATCATTCTTTTTCCAGGCTAAGTCTGGTGATTCTCTTGATCAGTTCTCTGAAGTTATGTTCATTTTTCCGAACACAAGTAGATTCATCAAAAACAACATGAGGTGTTTCTTCCACAATAAGAGTCCTACTGATTTTGTAAACTCAAGGCTTTACTAACTTCGTAATATCCTAAGAATATCACTTCATCAGCTTTGCTATCAAAAGTTTTCAACTGATCTTTACCATTATTGTGTATGAAACACTTGCAACCAAACACACGAAAGAAAGAAACAAGAGGCTTCCTTTCATTCATCAGCTCATATGGAGTTTTTCCTTGGTTCTTGGTCAACATGGATCTGTTCTGAGAGTAGCATGCAGTGTTGATAGCCCATCAAAATCTCTTAGGAATATCGCTTTCAAGAATCATTGTCCTTGCAGCTTCTTTCAGAGTCCTATTTCTTCTTTCAGCAACACCATTATGTTGTGGGGTCCTTGCAGCTGATGTTTCATGAGCTATTCCATTTGCTGCACAATAATCAGATATGATATGATTGATAAACTCACTTCCTTTGTATGATCTGATTTTGACCACACTCAGATTCTTTTCAGTACTGAGCCTTTTCAGTAGTTCAGGCAGTTTTGTCTGAGTCTCTTTCTTACTGAGTAAGAATATGACCCATGTGTATCTAGAGTAGTCATCAACTACCACAAGTGTGTATTTTCTGCCATTAGTGCTCACATGTGTTACTGGACCAAAGAGATCCATATGTAACAGTTGTAGTATTCTATCAGTAGAAACATCTACTTTGCTTTTGAAAGATGCTCTGATTTGTTTCCCTTTCTGACACGCATCACTTACATGATCTTTACTAAACACTTCATTGTGTAACCCCCTCACAAGTGCTAATCTTGCAAGTTTGTTTAGGGTTTTGAAATTTAAGTGATTCATTCTTTTTAGCCACAACCAACTGGTATCATTGAAACTTTTTGCAACCAAACATGTATCTTTAGGAGTTGAACTCCAATCAGCAAGATACACATTTCCTTTTCTAGTACCAGTCAGTAAAATTTTCTGTGAAGTATTGTCTTTTACATAACATAAGTTCTTTGAGAACTCAACCTTTGAATCCTTTGTCACAGAATTGGTGATAGAAAGCAAGTTATGCTTTAGACCAGACACATATGAAACACCATGGATATGAACAGAGTCAACTTCAAGAGTTCCATATCCTTCAGTTTGTCCTTTGTAATTGTCTCCAAATGTGATCTGAGGGCCTTTTTGCTCAACATAGTCAGTGATTAGTTGCTTATATCCTGTCATATGTCTTGAACATCCACCGTCCGAGATACCACACAAACAGAGCCAATTCATTTCCACTCATCGTCTTTATGTTTTTTCATTATTTCAAAGGTGCCCTTTTCCTTCAATTAAAAAAGCAGATCGGTTCTTAGGTACCCATTTGGTGTAGGGTCCTACCAAAGTTAGATGTACCTGTTGGAACCCAAATTTGCCTAACAACTCTAATTACTTTAGAGTGGCTGATTTGTCTCCCATAAACATCTACTACACATTCACCACCCTAGGAGCCTTGGCAGTATCTTGTGTATGAGTGCGGCTTTAGCATGAACATGAACCTTAGAGTTCTTCTTGGGTTCAGCTTTTTTGTTCAAGTGCCTTAGCTTTTTGTGCAATCGGGTCTCTCTCACGACTTGGATTCAGAAACCTTTACCCTTAGGCAAGTGGGGTTTAGGTTGCTGTCTTTGAAATTGGGGTCTTTCATGTCTGGGGACTTGGTCTTTTCGGGTTGAGAATATCTCTGAAAGTGTTTCTCTTCGAAAATTCTCTCGATGGTTCAAAGGCAGATCTCTTTAGGTTGGTATTCTTAGCCGAGGCTTTCAAAATCTTGGCTCAAGATTTCCTACCGAAGTTTTTAGGTTTTCTAGCCTTTTCTCGAGGTGCGGGCTTTCTTCCTTGAACCTTGATTTTTACGAAACCATAGGTCCTTTACCCTTGCCTAAAACTCGGGCGGTTCTTGAAGAAGAAGATTAGATGCCACCGGGTTTAACAAAGAGCGATCTTGGTGCTACTAGAAGCAAAGATTGAAGAAGACCTTGTGAGGTTCCCCCTGGAATGTATCCCAATCCAACTTTTATAGTTGCGTGTCTTTGATAACTCAATTTCATCTATCACTTTAGATGCGTAATTCAATAGAGCTAACTTTCTCTGCGCACTATCCTCACATTTCTTTAGACTTTCATGCTTCTCAAAGAGGTCATTGAACTCAGTTCTGATAAGCTGAATCTCTTTAGTGGATTTCTCTAATTTTCCATTCAGGATCTCTATCACCTTCTCTTTTTCTGAGAGTTGTACTTTCGTAACATCCGATCCATCAAGATTTCCCATCAATTGAGAAGTGATCTCAGCATTTTTAGAGTCTTTCCACTTCAGATTCTCAGCAGTCAGTTCCTTGTTCTGCTCTTGAGTTTCAGTGAGTAGTTCTTGTAACAAGGAAAAGTCCTTCATAAGATTCTCAAATGAATCCATCAGGTCAAAGTTACTGTTTACAGTAGAACTTGAGAACTCATGTGCTTGTGTAGGAGCAACAACAGAGATAGAAGAATTTACCTCCTCCACAACCATAAGATAGATATCATCACTGTCACTATCTGAGAAAATCTCATCTGAGGAACTGGAACCTTCTTCAGAATGTTCTTCTTCCTCAGCAATCATAGCTTTCTTACTGGAGATCTTCTTGTCTCTCTTGGCTTGTCTTTCCTTTCTTTCTTTAGCACTCAGCTCAGGACAGTCATATTGGAAGTGACCTTTCTTTTGACAGTTGTAGCATATGTTGGCATCATCATCCTGATCACTTTCCTCCTTGGTTTTGGAGTTCTTCTTCTTGGATGAGGATCCTTCAGCTTTCTGGTCCTTTCTTTTCTCAGTGTATCTGTCCTCAGCTTCTGAGTCTCTCTTGTACCTTTGATTCCTGTAATATTTCTTATATTTCCCATATCTGCTATTGAGTCTTTCAAACCTCCTTGCCATCAGTACTAGCTTATCCTCCTGCTCATCCTGATTTTTGGCAAGTGAGTTCTCAGACTCTCTAGACTTACATGATTTCTCTTTGGCTTTGAAAGCCACATTCTTGCTAGATGAAGAATCATCTTTGCTGTCAGATTTCTTAGTTTTCTTTTGTCAATCACAAACTCATAAGCTTTCAGTTTAGAGAAAACTTGTTGATATGGCGTGGAATCAATATTTTTGGTGTTTTCAATCACCACAACATGTATATCCCATTTCTTAGATAATCTTCTAAGAATTTTCAGTGCCACTTCTCTATGTGGGTATCTTTTCCCAAGAGCACTCAGATCATTCATGATGCTAGTGAATCTGACCTCAAGTTTGTCAATGGATTCACTATCTTCCATTTCAAAGCTATCAAACTTTCCAATAGCAACAGAAAGTTTGTTTTCCTTAATATGATTAGTGCCTTGACACATAACAGCAAGTGTGTCTCATATTTCTTTTGCAGTTTCACAGTGAGAAATCATCCCCATAACACCATCATCAATAGTGATATACAAAGTATCTTTAGCAATGTAGTCCAGATTGACTAACTTTCTCTCATCAGGAGTAAGTTGATCATCAGACTTTGGAAATTCATCTCTGGGATCATTACTCTCAGTATCAGTGATTCTGGGATTCAGAACAGTAAATTTGAATGGTCCTTCAGAAACCACTCTCCACATTCTTTCATGTTTTGAATATAGATGAGCTTGCATTCTCAATCTCCATAGGTCATAGCTCTCAACAGAGAACATAGGAAGTTTCTTAGAAGGCATGATGACCGAGCCTTGTAAGATATCAGCAAACAGATCTATTCAGTAGACCACCAAAGTCTTTCAGCAAAATAGACTATGGCTACCAAAGCAAGTGGTCAAATTGAACCACTGCTCTGATACCACTTGTTGGTCCCGGTGACTAACGAGTCTCACACATGTATGGAGAGGGGGAATACACGTGTTCAATGATTTTTAAAACTTTTCTTTCACTGAGGTCAGATGGGTCAGGTTATCCTGATGATTTTGCCCTTAGAACCTCAGATTGCCCTGAGTCAAAGTCTAGTGAGACAATGATCCTGAGCTGCTTTCAGAAGCTTCAGATTAGCCCAACTGAGCCTGAGTTTATCAGAGATCCTGAGGTGCTTGGATCAGATAATTATCTTACTGAACCCTCAGTAGAGTTAGTTCAGTTTGATAACTATCTGTTCTAGCTTACTAACTTCTTCTCTAGAGTTTTCTGGCTAACTCACTGTAGCTTACTAACTCTTTACAACTCCAACTCACCAACAAAACACACACAAACTACCTTAACAAAGGGTTTGGGTTTTGGGTTGGTTTCCAACTAGGATGAGATATCCTTTACAATAAGAACAATGTAAAGGCTAGGATATCTCTACTAATCTTTGGATATTTCTTATCAATCTAGGCTTAGTGAATGAGCTCTATCCAATGTGAAACACTTGAGAAATTCTAGGTTTTTCGAGTGCTTCAATTTGCAATAATACGAATGAGCTCTTGAGTTGCTTTGAAATTTCCCGTAACCTCTCAATGTAAAGGGTCACTAGTATTTATAGGCAACTTCACCAAGGTCACTCTTGAAAAACTATCCGTTGGAGGAGATAGCTTCATGAGTTTCCTCTTATGGTGTTTGATGAACGACTATATTTAGGGTTTGATTACTCCCTAGCATGTTTTAGGAAATATGCAGTCATGTAGCCAATCACCAATTCTTGCAGTCTGGAACACAATACTACTGACATGATTCAGTGTCCTGTCGCTTTCAGTGTCAGTAAAGTACAATGTTGTCTTCCTCTGATTGGTTCTTGTCTTCAGTAAATGTAGACAAACATAACGGCTCTTTTTGGTCAATCTCTCTGAATGAGATAACATAAAACAACACTTAGACTTAGTTCCTTTTGTCTGCATATGCATGTTTTGGGCAATATCTATTTTTCTGAATGTTTACGTTTTTCTTAGTTTTGTAGTCTTCGGATAGATATTATTCAGTGCCTCTAAACATTCAGGTTATACTGAGTATTCAGTATCTTACTGAGTCTTCAGTAACTTCTAGGTTTTCAGTATCTTCTGAGTCTTCAGTGTCTTCAGCAACTTACTGAGTCTTCAGTGTCTTCAGTGACATACTGAGTCTTCAGTGTTTTCAGTTACTTACTGAGTCTTCAGTGTCTTTAGTGACATACTGAGTCTTCAGTATCTTCAGTGACTTACTGAGTCTTCAGTGTCTTCAGCGACATACTGAGTCTTCAGTGTCTTCAGTGATTTACTGAGTCTCCAGTGACATACTGAGTCTTCAGTGTCTTCAGTGACATACTGTGTCTTCAGTGTCTTCAGTGACTTACTGAGTCTTCAGTGTCTTCAGTGATTTACTGAGTCTTCAGTGTCTTCAAAATCTAACCTGATCTATATCTGCTGACTATGCATGGTGCAGATAACTTCCTGAATAATCTATACTGAAACCTGACTCAGTCTATCAAGATTATCCTGAACATGTCATACTCAGGGTTTTTGGGATCTAATCAAAACTTCTTTATTAAATTTTTCTCCCAACAATCCAATATATTCTTTTCTCCATATTTAAAATATTCCATAAAAATCCCAACTCCTCATATTATGGGATTTTCGAAAATATCAGATTTAATAGGGAAGAAATAGGATCTTTGACTTTTCTTGAATTTATGGGATAATCTTGTATTCCAAGAATACATAATCCATAAAATCTTTCCAAGAAAATCAAGAAAATCTTTTCTCTTTCTTCCTTAAATGATTTTCAAAAATTATGAAAAAATTAGCAACAATAATTTATTTTATTTTAAACACCTTTTTTAGTTATTGGACTTTATCTTTGGGCTACTTGACGGGCCTTTAGGAGAATTAAGATGTGACCTTCCAATGGACCTTGAATTTCCAATATTGAGCCACAATATTATTCAAGCTTATAAATATTAATTAATCCCACTACATAATTAATATTGCACTATCCATCTTAACCCATATTACTGTTAATATGATTCCCGATTATTATTTCCCGTGTTTAAGATTATCCAGTCCATTAATTAATTTAGTCCAATGAAATAGTCACACTAATTAACATCTTTTTCCTTGGTCAAGGAACGACTCAACATTATTATCCATACCGGAAACTAATTCCACTTGCAAGATTTGGTATGATAAAACTTCTGAGCCTCCCAAGGGGACAAATCAAACAAGGCGCACTTGCACACGTTTCACTGTATTAAATCTTAGCAATCGTCGTGTAATTAATAACATTGCCCAAGATATAAGGTATTGAATCTCACTGATTCTCTTCCCATCATAAGTCAAGGCAATGGTTAGTGATTCCACACGATCCTATTTAAGGGACGGAGATTAAGAAATAATGAACCACTGAGGTATAATTCTTCTATATTCAGTACTGAAGAATTTATCCTCCTGTAGGTCCCATTCAGTGCATCATAATGCACTAGTGCAATCTCTTGGTCAAGACAAGCCAATCTGAGCCTTACACTTCAACCTTTCACGATGGTTTGTTAATTTCCATCTGGGTCGTGAATTCTATACTTTTAGTTACAAGGGACTGTTAATTTAATCTTCTGTGATCTGGTATCACTAAATTAACTACAGTGTAACACGTACTATTTATTGAAAACTTATGCAATAAATATGTGTAACATTCAATGATATTTAAAGAATCAGTGATAAATAATTTATTTCATCAAATAAGACAGAAATTCAGTCTTGTTATACAAAGTAAAAGCATACTTTCCAGTATAACCCCAACAATCTCCCACTTATACTCAAAGTCTGCTTTTAAGTATACTACAACACGTCTCGTGTAGAATCTACGTGACATCTAATGTCATATACACGACCTAATAATATCTCTCCCACTTATACTCAAAGCAGATTGACAACGGTCTTGACACCCATTCCTTCCACATGTCTCTCGAATGTATTCTGAGGCAGACCCTTTGTGAATGGATCTGCTAGGTTGTCCTCTTACGTGATCTTTGCCACCTCTATATCTCTTCTCTTAACAATTTTTCGTATACGATGGTATTTCCTTTCAATGTGTTTGCTGGCCTTGTGGGCTCTTAGTTCCCTTGAATTTGCAACTGCTCCGGCATTATCACAATAGACCGTGATGGTGCTGGGCAAATTCGGAACTACGTCCAAGTCCACTAGGAAGTTCTTGAGCCAAACCGCTTCCTTCGCTGCTTCACAAGCAGCTACATACTCGGCTTCCATGGTAGAATCTACGATGCATTTCTGCTTAATGCTTCTCCATGTCATGGCTCCTCCCCCCATGCAAAACACACTACCCGAGGTAAATTTTCTGGAATCTAGGTCCGATTGAAAATCCGAGTTCGTGTATCCGATGAGAATCAGATTGTCTGACTGATAAACTAACATTCTATCGTGAGTTCTCTTCAGATACTTCAGAATGGTTTTAACTGCAGTCCAATGTTCTTTCCCCGAATTACTCTGATATCTTATTACCATGCCAACGACAAAGCAGATATCTGGCCTCGTGCACAGCAAAGCATACATGAGGCTTCCGACAGCCGAAGCATAAGGTACGCCTTTCATGTCATCTATCTCCCTTTGCGTCTTCGGGCACATTTCTTTGGATAGATGTATTCCATGCCTGAAAGGCACAAACCCCTTCTTGGAATCTTGATGCTGAATCGCTTTAAGAAAGTGTCTATGTATGAAGCTTGCGATAAGCCTATCATCCTTTTCTTACGATCTCGAGTGATCTTGATCCCAAGGATGTGACCGGCTTCCCCTAAGTCCTTCATATCAAACTGTTTTGGCCGCCATGCCCTTACGTCTGACAAAACCTTTACATCGTCTCCGATAAGCAGAATATCATCTACATATAGTACTAATAATACCAAAGTAGTTCGGACACGCTTTTTATACACACAACTTTTGAACTCGTTTTGATCGAACCCGTAAGACTTTATAACCTGATCAAAACATTGGTTCCAAGCACGCAATGCTTGCTTTAGTCCATAGATGGACTTCTTGAGCTTGCAAACTAGATGTTCTTGGCCTTTTTCAATGAAGCCTTCGGGTTGTTGCATATAGATATCTTCTTCAAGACTTCCATTTAGGAAAGCTGTCTTGACATCCATTTGCCAGATCTCAAAATCCAGATGCTCATCTATCGACAAGAGAATACGGATGGACTTAAGCATAACTACAGGCGAAAAGGTTTCCTCATAGTCAATCCCTTCTTTCTGAGTGTAACCTTTTGCCACAAGTCTAGCCTTGAAGGTCTCTACCTTCCCTTCTGGTCCTCTTTTTCTCTTGTATACCCACTTACAACCAATGGGTTTGATCCCATTAAGTGGTTCGACTAGCTCCCACACCTTATTATGATCCATAGAACCCATCTCGGCATCCTTGTCATGGATTGCCTCATTATATGTCCATGGGTCTGATTCACTCTCACCTTGGACCAAGTTTCACGACTCTCCTATCCCCATGTATCTCTCGGGCTGTCTGACAACCCTCCCACTACGACGAGGTTCCGGTTGTGTAAGTGTGTCATTTGGTATATTGACTTGTACAGTTGTCATTGAGGTAAGCCCCTTTAGCTCATCCAAGGTAATCTCACTTCTGGGCTTTTTATCGTTCATATAGTCTTCTTCCAAAAATCTAAAGTGCGTACTGATTACCACCTATTGATCTTCGGGACCATAGAACATGCACCCTTTCGTTTCCTCAGGGTACCCTATAAATAGCCTTAATTCTGATCTTGGATCCAATTTACCGGCTTCCTTGTCCAACACGTATGCCGGACACCCCCAGATTCTCATGTGTCTTAAACTGGGCTTGCGCCCTGTCCACAACTCTTTAGGGGTTTTGGGAACCAATTTGGATGGAACTAAGTTTAGAATGTAAGCCGTTGTTTCCAAGGCGTGACCCCAAAATGACTTGGGTAGATCCGCATAACTCATCATTGACCTGACCATTTCTAAAAGAGTCTTGTTTCTTCGTTTTGCAACCCCGTTTTGTTGAGGGGTTCTAGGTTCAGTCAACTGGGATACAATCCCTTCATCCGCTAAGTAGTTCGAAAAATCATCGCTGAAGTATTCGCTTCCACGATCAGATAGTAGAGACTTGATACGCTTTTCCCTATGAATCTCTACTTGAGCCTTAAATTCTTTGAATTTATCAAAGGTCTCAGATTTATGCTTCATAAGGTAAATGTATCCATATCTTGAGTAATCATCGATGAAAGTAACAAAATACTCATAGCCTCCTCTTGTTTTGATTGACATTGGACCACATACATCGGTGTGAACGATTTCTAACACTTCTTTTGGCTCTATTCCCCTTGGCTCCGAATGTCCCTCTTGGTCATTTTACCCTCCAAACATGATTCGCACGTTGGAAATGGCTCAACCCGAAGAGACTCTAATGAACCATCTTGAACCAACCTTTGGATCCTCTTTGGATTAATATGACCTAGCCTTAGATGCCATAGAAGTGTTTCGATCACTTCTGATGAACGTTTTCTTTTATCCGAAATAGTCGATGTGTTATAGGATGCATTTCATAAGTGGTGTGCACAGTTAATTGTGTAGAAATTATTCGACAACGTTCCATGATAGATATACTCATTATTTAGAGCAATGGTAACAACTTTATTAAAAGTAATTGAATATCCATCAAGAAAAGGTTTAGAAACTGAAATAAAATTCTTTCTAAAACTAGGAACGTAAAAAATATCTCTCAAAATTAAAAATTTATCTTCAAAAGACAACTGCACTTCTCCCACTACTTCAGCTGCCACTCTCGAAACATCGCCCAGTGTGATGAGGATATCACTCCCACTAAGTTGCCGGGTCCGCTTGAACCCCTGTAAAGTGAAACAAACATGATCAGTGGATCCCGTATCTACTACCCACAAGTGGGAAGCATACGCCGCTAAACAAGTTTCAACAACTAGTGCATGAGAATTACCTTTCTTTCCATTCCTTTTGGGTTTGGAATAGGCTGACCTCCAGTGTCCTTTCTCACCGCAGTTAAACACTCCCCCTTTGGATTTCTCTTGACGTTCAACCATTTGACCGCTTCTCTCTTGCTTTTCTTAGTGATGGGATTGCATTGGTCTCGACAGTTTTTCTCCTCATTAATCTTACCCACCAATGGTCTAGATTTTGAGAGGAGACCTTTAGTCACCAATGCTTCATCATCCTTTCCCAAATGTTTCTCTACAATCTCCAAAGCTTCTTTCAGAGTTTCCATAGTGAACATGTGATCACTCATAAAAAAACTACAGTAAAACTCATCGAAAAATTTTGGAAGAGTTAGGAAAAGGAATTCAATTTTAGACCCATCACAATACTTAACACCAAGATAAGAAGGTTTGTCAAAATGACTTTTGACTTTGAGAACATGATCCCTTACGGGTGTTCCCTCCGTCATCTTCAGCCTAGCCATGTCATCGTTTCGAAACTGACTGATCATGCGGTTTTCTGTTGAAAACATTTCTTCAAGACTTTCCATGATTTCCGCAGCAGATTCAACGCCTTCATGAATGTATCTCAAATCGTCAGATAGGGAAGTCAAGATTATACATTTCATAGGCTCATTGGAATTCTCCCAGTCATCATACTGAAGTCTCTCCGCATACGTTGATCCTTTAGTTGGCTTATCAGGCTTGGACATGCCAAGAACCCAATAGTGTTTTAGTTGTGTAGTGAGGACTATTTTCATGTTTCGTTTCCAAATCTCATAATTTTCACCAGAAAGTTGGTGTTCTTTGAGTGTATATTTCAGTGGATTAAAAGGTTGTGACATGTTGTATTGAAATAAATAACGATATGCATAAGCACAAAATTATCACATAATTCGATCACATGTATCATATTAAAATCTAAAAAAAATATGAACATGCATCAGCCAGCATCTCAAAACAGTTTAAATAAGCCACGTGGGTGGGTCATTATTTAAACACATTTAAGCAGGTTACAAACAAGAAGTCAGTTACAAACCTTTAATATCCAGATTAATAGTTGGCTCCCCCTTGACCAATATAAGATTGACAGGGACTTTAGGGAAGTATATTCATATCAATCTTATAACTAAGTAATAACCATGATTAAATATATAATTATTATTTCGCTTTGAACGAGCCTCGTGGGGAGGGTCATGGTCGCCATCAATAATAATCCACAATCATCCGTTTAGAATTTATTCATGTGAAAGCTATCTTTTGGCCGTCCCGTGGGGGGAATTTCTCCAAAAGATTTCACAAATAAATAAATCATGGAGGTCAAAATTAATTCAATTTTATTATCCGGAATAAAATTGTCAATTAATTATTTAAAACATACTTAGTAATTTTTGAAAGTGAGATTTTTCCAAAACAATTTCTCATGCATCGCATATTCAAACATAATTAAATACGCACGAAAAATAAAGCAAACATCAAAACAAAAAATTAAACACATTGGGCACATATATCTAATTGTCACGGTTAATTTTTGTCATGTCTTGATCTTGAGAAATCGTCTTCATAGCCTTCATCGTTCGTCTCGAAAGGCTTCCACTCGTCCGCAACATTTCCTTTAGAATGTCCTCCGTCTATGTCCGAAATGACGTACGACATCAGGTAGCTCACGGTCCAAAATACGTATCCGCGTGTTCGGCAAGACACGCCAGCGTTGGCCCGACCATCCCCATCGCTCGACGGGCTCGGCAATTTACGCGGATCGGCAGCAGACCAGACGCTCGCGCCGCGAAGTCTCGACATAAGTTTCGGTAGTCGGGCGGATCGCCTGCGCGCCATGCACACATGCGCGCCCTTCGCCCGTGATTTCGCAAACCCACAATCTGTGGATCGCTACAAGACGCCTCGCCCGCGATGCCTCGGCCATCTGGGTTTATCCGCACACTCATGCGCATTATGCGCATTTAGCACGGCGTCCACCCACGTTCAATGCGGCGCACCCACTTTTACGATTCCACAGACGCCGCCGTCCCCCAAGTTCTCGCTTCGACGCTCGCCACGCCTCGGCTTGCACCAAGACGCACCGCGCCTCTCGGCCATCCTCGTGGCTTGATCCTTTTAGCACCTCGTGCTTGGCTCGCGTACGTCCAGGCACATGGTCGCACGTTTTTAATTCTTCGTCTTCGTTCTCGATCTGGTTGCAATTTATTTACAAAAAATAAATAAACCTAGATCTAGACTAGTTTATTACATTGATCAAATCAAACAAATCACAATCTACTCGTGGATTTTCTCACGAGGTAAAATGAATTCGAACGAATCGAATTAAAAACCACAATTTATATGCATGCATAAACATTCATCAAATACCATGACAATTGGATACCTGCAAAAAAGATCTAGCAATTCTACTATCCAATTTCAAATTTAATGAAGAACGAATTAAATTACAATTTAAAATTCAGAGCCCGAAACCGAGGCTCTAATACCAGTTGTTGGGGAATGGATTGTCCGGATCTATTTGGGATGAATATTTAAATACAAATTTAATTCTAACAATTATTACTAGCATAAATTAATTCTATATTAATTCAAATAATAATTCAACAACAAATAATGCATACAAATTCGTCACATAAATCCTTCGCATGTGGACTTGCTAGGAGTTTACGTGAACTAACCTCTCGGAGTGACAATCGTTGAGAAGATGGATCCTGTTCACACGAACACACCAAAAGACCATCTCAAGTATTCCCTCGTCCTCGTCCAACAATCCGGTGGTAGGATGCTCGCGAACAATTTAACAAAAGGGAAAAATAAAATTATGTTGCACCACCTTTGTGGATTTCTAATTTTTCCAACACATGGAATTGCAGTGGGATGAAAAATTCATCCCCTATTTATAATACAAGGGGTGGCCGATTTTTGCCCTAGGAATAAGATGGGAAAATCTTTTTCTTGCTCTCCAAGAAATCTTGAATATATCCAATATATTCTTTTCTCCATATTTAAAATATTCCACAAAAATCCCAACTCCTCATATTAAGGGATTTTTGAAAATATCTCATTAAATAGGGAAGAAATAGGAACTTTGACTTTTCTTGAATTTATGGGATAAACTTGTATTCCAAGAATACATATTCCATACAATCTTTCCAAGAATATCAAGAAAATCTTTTCTCTTTCTTCCTTCAATGATTTTCGAAAAT
This sequence comes from Stenogyne calaminthoides, assembly GCA_037126765.1. Taxonomy (NCBI): domain Eukaryota; kingdom Viridiplantae; phylum Streptophyta; class Magnoliopsida; order Lamiales; family Lamiaceae; genus Stenogyne; species Stenogyne calaminthoides. The sequence continues at coordinate 14,134,735 of JBBCBC010000026.1, forward strand.
TATGAAAAAATTAGCAACAATAATTTATTTTATTTTAAACACATTTTTCAGTTATTGGACTTTATCTTTGAGCTACTTGAGGGGCCTTTAGGAGAATTAAGATTAGACCTTCCAATGGACCTTGAATTTCCAATATTGAGCCACAATATTATTCAAGCACATAAATATTAATTAATCCCACTACATAATTAATATTGTACTATCCATCTTAACCCATATTACTGTTAATATGGCTCCCGGTTATTATTTACCGTGTTTAAGATTATCCATTCCATTAATTAATTTAGGCCACTGAAATAACTTCACATTAATTAACATCTTTTTCCTTGGTTAAGGAACGACTCAACATTATTATCCATACCGGAAACTAATTCCACTTGCAAGATTTTGTATGATAAAACTACTGAGCCTCCCTAGGGGACAAATCAAACAAGGCGCACTTGCACACGTTTCACCGTATTAAATCTTAGCAATCGTCGTGTAACTAATAACATTGCCCAAGATACAAGGAATTGAATCTAACTAATTCTCTTCCCATCATAAGTCAAGGCAATGGTTAGTGATTCCACACGATCCTATTTAAGGGATTGAGATTAAGAAATAATGAACCACTGAGGTCTAATTCTTCTATATTCAGTACTGAAGTATTTATCCTCCTGTAGGTCCCATTCAGTGCATCATAATGCACTAGTGCAATCTCTTGGTCAAGACAAGCCAATCTGAGCCTTACACTTCAACCTTTCACGATGGTTTGTTCATTTCTATCTGGGTCGTGAATTCTGTACTTTTAGGTACAAAGGACTGTTAAGTTAATCTTCTGTGATTTGGTATCACTAAATTAACTACAGTGTAAAATTTATTGAACAGTTATGCAGTAAATATATATAAAATTCAATGATATTTAAAGCATCAGTGATAAATAATTTATTTCAGCAAATAAGACAGAAATTCAGTCTGCTTATACAAAGTAAAAGCATACTTTCCAGTATAACCCCAACAACACTCAGAACAGATGTTCTCTGACTAAGATTCACTTCAAAACACCTTATGAACTGTGGAAGGGCTATAAACCTCGTGTTTCTTACTTTCATGTTTTTGGGTGCAAGGGTTTCATTCACAAAAATGGGAAGAGTTAGTTGAAAACCTTTGAAGCTAAGTCAGAGGAGGGTATATTCTTAGGATATTCTTCAACCAGCAAGGCTTTCGTAGTATTCAACAGGCAAACTTTAGTTGTGGAAGAAACACCTCACGTGGTCTTTGATGAGTCAACATCTGATCAGGAGAAATCTATTTCAGAAAAGGCCGTACCAGAACAAGATGTACCTGATGCTCAGAAAATGGATCAGTTAAGCATCAAAGAAAATGAATCAGATCACGTTACAGTGCATGTTCCTAACTTTGATCTTGAAGATTCACCAGGTCAGTTAGACCCTAGGGTACGTACAACTGTCGATGAAGAAGTTGGTACAATTGAGATAATAACAACTGAACCATCTGGTTACGGGGGAACAACTTATGTTCCGGCGGACAGACTTCAGCCTATGATGATTCCAACATCAGCTGAGACATGTCCATGCCAAGTGGATCCTACTACTACACCTCTCCCAATATCTAGTGACTCACTATTAGAAGAGGATGATGATCTCCAAACTAATGTAACTCAGGAAAGAAGGATCTGGTTAAGGGACCATCCTACTGATCTGATCATCGGAGACCCATCTGGTAGAGTTCAAACTAGACATCAGATTGGTGAAAGTGATATGTATTATTGTTATTTGTCCTTGAGGGAACCCCTCACTGTTGAAGAAGCTCTAGCTGATGCAAACTGGATTTTAGCCATGCATGAAGAACTAGAGCAGTTCGAGAGAAATCAAGTTGGGGAACTTGTAGACAGACCAACTCATCAAGATGTAATTGGCACTAAGTGGGTCTTCAAGAACAAGAAGGATGAGCACAATGTGATAACCAGAAATAAGGCAAGACTTGTTGCGAAGTGGTATTCACAATCAGAAGGGATTGATTATGATGAGACCTTTGCACCAGTCGCTCGCCTGGAAGCCATTCGGTTGTTTCTGGCTTACGATGTTCATAGAGGATTTACTGTGTATCAGATGGACGTAAAGAGTGCATTCTTAAACGGGGTACTAGCTGAGGAAGTTTATGTGGAACAACCTCCTGGTTTTGAATCAATGAACCAAGTGTACCGTTTAAGAAAAGCTCTTTATGGACTGAAACAGGCTCCCAGAGCTTGGTATGATACATTATCCCAGTTCTTGATAGACAGTGGGTTCACTAAGGGACTTATAGACATAATTTTGTTCAGAATTGAAGATAGAGATGATATTCTGATGGTTCAGATCTACGTGGACGACATTATCTCCGGATCTCCCAAATAGAACTTATGGGAGAAGTTCAGCAAACTGATGCAAGGGAAATTCGAAATGTCCATGATGGGTCAGATGAACTATTTTCTATGTCTTCAGGTAAGACAAAGTACTGAAGGAATCTTCATCTGTCAGGCCAAGTATATCAGAAATATGTTAGCTAAGTATGGAATTCAGAACTGCATGACTGCCAGAATTCCAATGATGACTTCTTTCAAGATGGATCCAGGCGAGAATGGCTAGAAAACTAATCAGAAAGAATATAGGGCTCTCATTGGATCGTTGTTATACCTGACTTCCAGCAGACTCGATATAACCTTCGTAGTAGATTTCAGGCAAATCCAATGCAAAGCCACCTGGAAGCAGCTAAGCGGATTCTTAAGTATCTGAAGAGGACAGTTAATCTTGGATTATACTACCCATCAGATGATAATCTAGAGCTTAGTGGGTATTCTGATTCTGATTATGGAGGTTGCAGAATAGACAGAAAGTTAACCTCAGGAACATGTTAGTTCTTAGGTAATAAATTGGTCTCTTGGATCTAAAAGAAACAAACATATGTTGCCACATCTACTACTGAAGCGAAATACATGGCCACAGGAAGCTGTTACAACCAACTGCTCTGGCTTAGACAGTAGCTGAGGGATTATAACATTATAACTACGAATGTGTCTATATTCTGTGATAGTAATAGTGCTATTGCGATCACTCTGAACCCAGTTCTACATACAAGATGCAAGCATGTGGACATCAGACATCATTTCATCAGAGATCATGTTGAAAAGAAGAACATCAGAATGGAAAAGTTCCATACTGATAAGCAGAGAGCTGATATTTTAACCAAGCCACTAGCTGAGGTCAGATTCAGAGAAGTATCAGCCGAGCTAGGGTTACTAGACTTAGGTGAAGATGCACCTAACTTCTTTAGAGGATTGGCCTCTAAGACCAGTTGGTTAAGAAACTAATCAGGTAAGGAAAATCAGTTGAGGAAGGGAAATCAACTGATAAGACAAGATCAGTTGGATACTGATCAAGTAACAGATAATTGTTGGAAGAGGGAACTTCAACAAATAAGGTAGGATCAGGTGATACCTGATCATGTTAGTGGAACATTGTTGGGAAAATTTTGAGGATCAGGCAAGCCTGACTCGACCAAGTGGTAAATGATTGATTACAATATAAGTCAGTCAGATACGTTTTCTGATTTAAATTATTTGAGCTTATCCTTTATGTGTTATCATTACTGTGCGCATTACTTTATGACGTCATGTCTGTAAGCATTAAATGCGTACGTGAGATTTATGTATTAAATGCATTAATTACAAGTTTTTAAGTCCAAAAGTCTGCCAATCAAAATTCTCAACCGCACGATCAAACCTTTTTCAAATCGTTTAATCTTGATCGTCCGATTTAAAACACGGATACTCAAATACTCTTAAGATTTCGTGCAAAATGTTTTTCCTCCCACCTATTTAAACCCTAAACCTATTTTTCTGAAAACCTTTCGCATTATTCATCTTCAAAACGTACTTAGAAAGCTTACGCAAAAGAAAAATTCTTCGTTGCTTCTAGCAATTTCAATATCTCTGATTATCATACTTCGAATCGCATATCTGGTACTTGTTAATTTCTTTATGATGAATATTAGTTCTATACTAGTTAGGGTTACAGGTTCATACTTATGTGTTCTTACTTAAATTTCTGCAAATTATTTTTCAAATGCTTTATGAATATAAGTTACACATATGTTGCATAAATGATCTTTAAATTGCTCGTATGATTGGGTTTTACCCATTTGTTGGGATATTTGTAGTGTTGATGGAAGTTCCAAAACATTTGTAATAGGATAAGTCAAACCTATTAGTCGACTGATGAGTTGATAGGAAAACAACTGAACATGTTAGACAGCTGATGTTATAAACTAGGTCACATAATGAGGGGGAACTCAATATGTATAGGTTAAGTTAGAAGATCAGAAGACAAGATCAGCAAATACAGAAGATTAAAAGACCTATTCTATTGGAACAACAGTAGAGTCGATAGGTTGAATCTAAGACAACCATATCAGAAGACTCAAGGTAATCTGATTAGTAGGTTGCTGATCAGATCAAGCAAAGTCGAAAGCACGATAAGGGTATCTACTTATCCAAAACATATGAAGAGATTCGGACCAGAAGATGTTGGGTTTATACTAGAAAGTATTTTTTACTTTGTATAACCAAACTGAATTTCTGTCTTATTTGCTGAAATAAATTATTTATCATTGTTGCTTTAAATATGATTGAATATTATATATATTTAATGCATAACTGTTCAATAAATAGTACGTGTTACATTATAGTTAATTTAATGATACCAGATCACAAAAGATTAAATTAACAGTCCCTTGTAACCAAAAGTACAGAATTCACAACCCAGATAGAAATGAACAATCCATCGTGAAAGGTTGAAGTGAAAGGCTCAGATTGGATTGTCTTGACCAAGAGATTGCACTAGTGCATCATGATGCGCTGAGTAGGACCTATAGGAGGATAAATTCTTCAGTACTGAATATAGAAGAATTAGACCTCAGTGGTTAGTTATTTCTTAATCCCCGACCCTTAAATAGGATCTTGTGGAATTAATAACTATTGCTTTGACTTATGATGGGTAGAGAATCAATGTGATTCAATACCTTATATCTTGGGCAATATAATTAGTTACATGACGATTGCTAAGATTTAATATGAAGAATCGTGTGCAAGTACGTCTTTCTTGGTTTCTCCCCTTCGTGGGCTCAGAAGTTTTATCATACCAAATCTTGCAAGTGGAATTAGTTTCTGGTATGGATAATAATGTTGAGCTGACCGTACTCCAAGGAAAATGATATTAATTAATGTGGAGCTATTTCAGTGGCTTAAATTAATTAATAGACTGGATAATCTTAAACACGGGAGATAATAATCGGGAGCCATATTAACAGTAATATGGGTTAAGATGAATAGTGCAATATTAATTATGTAGTGGGATTAATTAATATTTATAGGCTTGAATAATATTGTGGCTCAATATTGATAATTCAAGGTCCATTGGAAGATCCAATCTTAATTCTCCTAAAGGTCCCTCAAGCAGCCCAAAGATAAAGTCCAATAACTGAAAAAGGTGTTTGAAATAAAATAAAATATTATTGCCTATTTTTCCTTTATTTTTCGAAAATAAATAAATAAAAGAGGGAGAAAGATTTTCTTTGAATTTTTTTATGGAATGAGGATAAGTATTCATGGAATACAATTTTATCTCATTAAATTCAAGAAATCTCCCACTTGGTTATTTATTGGAGAAATTTTCGAAAATTATGAATAAATAAGGAAGGAAAGATTTTCTTGATTTTCTTGAAAAGATATTATGGAAGATATGTATTCTTGGAATACAAGAATATCTCATAAATTCAAGAAGATCCAAATCTTGATTTTCCTACTCCTTATTTTTTGAAAATATCCATAACAAGAGAAGGTGGGATTTTGTGGAATATTTTAATTATGGAGAAAAGAATATATGAGATATATTTAAGATATTTTGGAGATCAAGAAAAAGATTTTCCCATATTATTCTTCCCTAAAATTTTGACCACCCTCCTTCTTATAAATAGGGGATGAATGTTTCATTCCCAATGCAATTCCATGCGTTGAAAAAAATTAGAAATCCACAAAGGTGGTGCAACATAATTTTATTTTTCCCTTTTGTTAAATTGTTCGTGAGCGTCCTACCACCGGATTATTGAACAAGGTTGAGGGAATACATGAGAAGGCTCTTTGGGTTTGTTCGTGTGAACGGATATCCATCTTCTCAACGGTTATCTCTCCGAGAGGTTAGTTCACGTAAACTCCTAGCAATTCCGCATGCGTAAGATTTATGTGGCTTGTTTATATGCATGATTTGTTGTTGGATTATTATTTGAATTAATATAGGATTAATTCATGCTAGTAATAATTGTTAGAATTAAATTTGTATTTAAATATTCATCCCGAATAGATCTGGACAATTAATTCCCCAATAGAAGAATGTCAACACAGCTGGCTTTACAAGGCACCGAATAAGTGTACTTGTTAGCCACTAATATCTAGACATGTATGTACGGAATCTGATGACGCGGGATATGGTGTATCAGGGCAAACGACTAGAAAGGACAATATTGCCCGAAGACGGCATGGCCTTCCTGTGCACATCAACTCAAACCTGCAAGCTACCTAAAATAACCTGAAATTCAAATCGCTCTCCAACGACTCTTTAATTTCATGGTCTGTGAATATGGGATCTAACCTTCAGAGTAAGACTACGAAAATAATTCACAAGCTCAAAATAAGTTATTTCCACACGAAAAACACCAAGAACTCAAGAATATTTCTAAGTGTTCATTCCATAGTTCTTAGCAAGAATTCTTATCCTTTAGCTTTAGGCTACTCAAATACTAGGATAGAATTCCAGTTGGAACAACTCAAATTTTATACCCAAACCGAGTGTTAGGTTAAGTTTGTTTAGCAAGATCTCAAGCTAGGGTTTCTAGTCTTGATTTCTGGGATTAGTTGAGTGAGAACTCTTGAAACATCTGTTGTATTGTGTTGGACTAACACATTAATCTAAGTCCAGTTGGTTTAGTTGGTGCCCCTGTAGATAAGGAATAGTGGACGTAGGACAAGTTGTCTGAACCACTATAAATCTTGTGTGCTTTATCTTTATTACACTTATACACACAACTAATATTCAAACTTACATGCATATTCTAAGTATGAATCAGTTTTGTATCAAGCAACTGATCTGATCAGTTTGGCACTTCGTCATCTGATTTGTTTCAGAAAACTTAGGTTCTGTTTGAAAAACTATTTTTTCACACAGGTTAATCTATCTTCCGCACAATCAGTTAAGCCGATAGACACCGAACTGATTCACTCGCACTCTGATCAGAAAACTTGCTATGAACATCCGTGTTAGTGTTAGTGTCCTAGAGACAATCTATTGTAGGACATAACACTTGTTGGGAGATGAATTTAATAAAGATATATTGTTGGTCCCGGTGGGAAAACCTATTTTGCGCGTGCGGAAGCAAGACGTTTTCATTTCGGTGCATATAAAACAGGGATGAGGGCAGAGTGTTCCAATTTTTAGACTTTTGAGCTCATGTGTGTGCTTTGCTTATAAACGAATGCGTATGACAAGTATAAACATAAAGAAATAAACAACACAAAGAATATATAGTGGTTGGACAACCGGTCCTACATCCACTCTCCTCTCTCTAGGAAATTCCTTCAAACGGGACTTATCACCCTCCACGGGATTGCTAATAGATATTTCCGAGCTCACACTCGAACTGGACTTATAACCCTCTCTCGGGTTCGCCTCGGGACTTATCACCCTCCACGGGATCGCCTACAGATGTTTAACGAGTTCACACTCCAACGGGACTTATCACCCTCACTCGGGTTTGCCTAACAACTACCTCACTTCACCTTTGGGTTTGGGTTTTGGTGTTGTCTCCAACTATGGTGAGATTTTTCCTTACAATGGTTTAGCCTCAATGCTAAGGTTGGGAAAATCTCTCTAAGCTATGATACATCATGGGTTGCTTAGATTGGGTTATAGAACACTCTTTGAATATATTTGTATATCTATAGACTTGTGTGTTCTAGGGTGGGAATCTTTTGGCTATAACACTCTTTGGCTCAGAGCATTGTTGCTATCTTTTTCGCACTTCCACACACACGATAATGAAGGAAGAACTTGTATTTATAGTGTGGATTTGAATGTTACCGTTGGAGAGAATCACATTCAAATCCATACTATTCTTTATAAGTTCTCGCGACTTTTCCCTATTTGGTTGTCTTCCTCTCGTTGGTCCACGTCATTTGGATTCCAACGGCTATATTCCTCGAACCTTGATTGCCTCGGAACATTAAAGGATATCTTGAGCATTCATTATGTTCTTTGAGTCTTGATAATTCTTGTGCCTTGATATTTCTCTCGAGCCTTGATTTCTCTGAGTCTTGAGTTTTCGAGTCTTCGTGTTCTCTCGAGTCTTGTGTTCTCGATATCTCTTGAGTCTTGATATCTCGATTTCTTCTTGAGTCTTCTAAAACTAACTCCGTTTCTATATCTGCCGACTATACACGGTGCGAGATAATATCCCTAACACTCTAAAATCGAATCTCGATTCATCTATCAAGATTATCCTGAACATGTCATACTCGGGGGGTTTTGGGATCTAATCAAAATCATATAATATTTTATTAAATTCATCTCCCAACAATTTCCCTTTTTTGATGATGCCAAAACCTATCTTGTTACAAACATATAACATATACTCAGGTTTCAGTTTTTCCTATTACAAGAAAGGTAAATCTCCAATCAATTTAAAAACATTCAACAAATTTCTTTAGTAATGAATCTTTTCTAAATAGATCATTACTAAATACTTAAATAATTTCTTATAGCATCATATAGTTTTCCTTATATATGAGCATATAATCAGATCAGAGACATTCAATCAGGCATATCTAAATAAAAGACATGTAAAAAAAAGATAATGAGGTATTATCTTTGAGCATAAAGATAAAAGTTTCATTGATTGTATGTTATCAGTTACAAATTACAATGAACTTATTAAAGAAATAAAGACACAAACATAAAGAGTTACAAGTCTTCAGTCTTGTTCTTCAGTCTTCTGTCTTCTGCTCGACTCCTCATTCCTCTTCTTCTACGGACCTTGTCTGATCAGGCATACTGATACTCATGCTGACTGAGTTCAGTTTCTTCTGACTTCAGACATCCTGACCCTCAGGTCTCTTGACCTATACTGAGTCTCAGTCCACTTTATTTACTGATCCTTCAGTATTCCTTTTCACTCATGCTATCTGATTTCCTTTTTGCTTGATCTGATCAGTTCGACTGATTAGATCAATCACTTCTTTAGATCAACATATCAGAATAGCATCAGGTCATCATATCAGGTTAGCATATCAGGTTTATCATATCTGATCTCGATCACGTCTGATCTTGATCAGTCTCTTTCGCTCATCTTCTGATTTGCAACCTTTTCTTCTGATTTGCTGGCTTTAGCTTTTCTTCATTTCTGATTCTGCACAGCTCATCAGTTCACTCCGGAACTCATCTAACTCATCTGATTTTGATCAGTCTTGTCTGCAGCCTCGTCTGATCTCAATCATTTACTTTTGATTCCGTGAGTTCCCCCTCAAGTTGAAGTTCCCTTTTCAACTGATATAGACCGATATATCTGATTTGGTGAAGTTTTCAAGCTCAGCTGATTTTCTTCATTTGATCAGCTTTGTATGTAATCAGATTTTTGTTGACCTAATCTGATTCTTCTCAGATTAAGACAATTCTTGGAAAATGTTCTTTGCGTAACTTAGTCTAGAGTAGTAGACTCTCTTCCCTAAGTTGGTGCGATTTGACATGCGTAGATATCGTCTGATACACTCGATATGTCAATCCGCCGTAACTTTATCCAATTATCGGTCGCGTGATTTCTACACGCTGTCCTTGTGATGCAAATTTTTCTAAAATAGACTTTGAAAACTCAAATTTGCATCTGCACCCTTGCTTGGCCTCTATAAATTGGACCAATGTTTTACACAACATAACTCATTCACCATACATATCTTCTTCGTAGAATCATGTATCTGGTGAACCCTTGTTTCGGTGAGACTTAAAAACACTTTTACCCCTTTTTCCATGATTTCATCTTCTCAAATCAACTCTGTTCATCCCTTATTGCTGCTTTCGTCATCGTCAACGATTTCACATACGATCGTTGCAAAGCTTCTCTTTCACCATGGCGGCGGTTCTGCTGTTGCAACTGAGAAGACACTTCTCCTAACCGTATGCACCTTGTGTGTCTATCGTTATGGCGTGACTACCATCAACGGACTTAGTTCGAAAATGAACGTGAGTTTGATATACGATCTTGATCGGATAATGATTGATCTTCGTGATATCACCTCACCATTTAAATTTGGAGAGCCCAATCGACTCTTCCTTGGGGCTCACGGCTTTAAAAAAAAAAAATCCTATCAAGGCCGCTCTCGCTCCATTTTCTTGATCTTCAGCTTCTGCGAGCGCCTTGGGATTTTCTTCTTTAAAGCCTCTCTCACCCTTGTTAAGTGGGGGAAAATGAGAGCATCATATTTAAAAATCTCTCTCTTTCCCTGCTCCACTTGGGTTAGGATGAGGGTTTAGGGATATGGCTTAAGGGTTTAGGGTTTAGAGTTATGTATTGACCTCCAGGTTTTCTTGCATTTGTAACTTGTAATGTAACCTGACCTTCGGGTCTTTATCAATGAAAAGTTCTATTATTCCATTGTTGTGTAAAACTTTCTATTTCCTTGGTACCGCTTGTTGATATCAGATCAGAGATAGGTTTTAAAAAGAAAGATCTGCTCAGGCGAAAACATTGAAAAAGTAATCTTTTGAGCACCGCTCGATACCACTTGTTGGTCGATTAGGAAAACCTATTTTGCGCGTGCGGAAGCAAGACGTTTTCATTTCGGTGCATATAAAACAGGGATGAGGGCAGAGTGTTCCAATTTTTAGACTTTTGAGCTCATGTGTGTGCTTTGCTTATAAATGAATGCGTATGACAAGTATAAACATAAAGCAGTAAACAACACAGCAATATATAGTGGTTCGGACAACCAGTCCTACATCCACTCTCCCTCTCGGGAAATTCCTTCAAAACGGGACTTATCTCCACACGATTGCTAATAGATATTTCTGAGCTCACACTTTAAATGGACTTATAACCCTCTCGGGTTCGCCTCGGGACTTATCACTCTCCACGGGATCGCCTACAGATGTTTAACGAGTTCACACTCCAACGGGACTTATCACCCTCACTCGGGTTTGCCTAACAACTACCTCACTTCACCACTGGGTTTGGGTTTTGGTGTTGTCTCCAACTATGGTGAGATTTTCCCTTACAATGGTTTAACCTCAATGCTAAGGTTGGGAAAATCTCTCTAAGCTTATGATACATCGTGGGTTGCTTAGATTGGGTTCTAGAACACTCTTTGAATATATTTGTATATCTATAGACTTGTGTTCTAGGGTGGGAATGCTTTTGCTATAACACTCTTTGGCTCAGAGCATTGTTCTTTATCTTTTTCGCACTTCCACACACCGATAATGAAGGAAGAACTTGTATTTATAGTGTGGATTTGAATGTTACCATTGGAGAGAATCACATTCAAATCCATACTATTCTTTGTAAGTTCTGCGACTTTTTTAAAATTTGGTTGTCTTCCTCTCGCTTGGTCCACGTCAATTTGGATTCCAACGGCTATATTCCTCGGCTTGATTGCCTCGGAACATTCAGGATATCTTGAGCATTCGGTATATTCTTGAGTCTTGAAGTCTTGTGCCTTGATATTTCTCGAGCCTTCAAGGTTTCTCACGAGTCTTGAGTTTCTCTGAGTCTTGAGTTCTCTGAGTCTTGGGTTCTCGGTATCCTCTCGAAGTCTTGATATCTCGATTTCTTCTTGAGTCTTGAAAAACTAACTTTGTTCTATATCTCCGACTATACACGGTGTAGATAATATCACGAACACTCTAAAAGCTGAATCTGATTCATCTATCAAGATTATCTGAACATGTCATACTCGGGGTTTTGGGATCTAATCAAAATCATATAATCTTTTATTAAATTCATCTCCAACATATATGATTTTGATTAGATCCCAAAACCCCGAGTATGACATGTTGAGAATAATCTTGATAGTTGAGTCGATTAGGTTTTAGAGTATTGGGATGATATCTTCAAAATGTATAGTCAAGCAGATATAGATCAAAGTTAGGATCAAGATTTCAAGAACTCAAGAAGTTTTCAAGAAACGAAGTTTCAAAGATGAAACCGAAGTTTCAAGTTTCAAAGATGAAATCGAGAATCAAGACTCAATGGGAAATCGAGAATCAAGACTCAGCTGAGAAATCGAGATATCAAGACTCAAGATGAGATCAAGAATCAAGACTCAAAGAAGAGATTCGAGATATCACCAAGAGACGCCGAAGACTCGAAGACGCCAAGACTAAGACTCAAGACTCGAGAAGACCTCAAGACACGTAAGACTCAAGACGCTTAAAAATGTAAGATCAAGAATGTAAGATCAAGAATACCGGCGCACAAGAATATCAAGATCAAAGAATATCCGAACGCTCAAGATAAACCCCGAATGTTCCGAGGCATCAATATATCTATCTCAAGGATGCAACATCGGAGAAGATCGCGATTCCTTAGAAAATAGATATTTGCCAAGACATTCAATGCAGAACAAAAGGAACTAAGTAAGAAGTGTTGTTAAGGTTAGATCAACTCAGAGTTGTAACCAAAAGAGCCGTTGAAGGTGCCTACCTTTAACTGGAGACAAAAGTCAAAAAGAGAAGACAACATCGCACCATAATCGATAATCGACAAAGGATAAAGTCATTTGAAAAAAGATGTCAGATGTACGAAGTTCCAGACTGCAAAAAGTGAAGATCGGCTACATGAAAAGGCTATTGCCTAAAACGTGTTAGGGAGTTTCAAACCCTAAATATAGCCGTTCCTCACACACCATAAGAGGAAACTCATGAAGCTATCTCTCCAACGGATAGTTTTCAAGAGTGACCTTGGTGTATGCCTATAAATACTGGTGACCCTCTACATTTTAAGGTTACGGGAAATTTATAAGCAACTCAAGAAGCTCAAACTTATTATCGCAAAGTGAAAGCACTCGAAAAACTTAGAATTTCCCAAGTGCTTTTATATTGAAGAGAGCTCACTATACTAAGCCGAACTTGATAAGATTTATCCAAAGCTTAGTCGAGATATCCTAACCCTTTGCATTGTACTTCATTGTAAAGGATATCTCATCCTAGTTGGAAACCAACCGAGAAACCCCAAACCCTTGAGAAGGTAGTTGGAGTGTGTTTGTTGGTGAGAAGAGTTGTAAAGAGTTAGTAAACTACGGGAGTAGTCGAGAAAACTCTAGAGGAGAAGTTAGTAAGCTACAAGAGGTAGTCGAAAGCTTGTTTTGTGTTTGAGTAAGTAAACTACGGAGGTAGTCGTAAAGCTCAAGGTCGGGTTGAGTAAGTAAACTACGTGGAGTAGTCGTAAAGCTTCGTGGTCGAAGTTGAGTAAGTAAACTACGAGGTAGTGTAAAGCTCGAAGTGATTAGTGAATTTTCTCGAGGATCGGAGAGAGTGGGACGTAGGAGCTTGAGTCTCGAACCACTATAAATTCTTTGTGTTGTTTATGTTTTTTTTATCTACCTTAACATTTGCATTGACCTGAATTTTAAAGCATACTTTTCACTTATATTCAGTTGGAATCAATCCACTGAAGTTGCATGTAATTGAATCACAGCCTAATCACTATTCCATTCAGGAAGGTTTTTAAAGAAAGCTAAAAACAGTATAAACTAAAGGGCCAACCATTTCCACACATCCGAAAGTAAGCTAGAACAGATAGTTACCAAACTGAACTTACTCATCTGAGGGTTCAGTAAGTTAGTTATCTGATCCAAGCAACTCAGGATCTCTGATACTAAGGACTCAGTTGGGATTATCTGAGGTTTAAAGCAATTTCGGGATCATTTGTCTCGAGAGACTTTGACTCAGAGCGACTTGTGCTTCTCAGGACCTAATCTTCAGGATTATCTGACCCAAGCTGACCTCAGTAAGAAAAATTTTTAAAAACACTGAACACGTGTATTCCCCCCTCCATACACGTGTAAGACTCGTTTACACCGGGACCAACAAGTGTTATCAGAGCAGTGGTTCAACTTGACCACCTGCTTTGTTGACCAAAGTTTTATTTTCTAAAAATACTTGTGGTCTAACTGAATTGATCTTATTTTGCTGAAATTCTTAAAAGACTTAGTCAAAATGTCTTCTAAGAAACTTCCCATGTTCTCAGTGGAGAACTATGATCTATGGAGATTGAGAATGTAGACTCATCTGTATTCCAAACATGAATGAATGTGGAGAGTGGTCTCTGAAGGACCATTCCAATTTACTGTGGTGAATCCCAGAGGAACAGAAGATGAGAGAATTGATCCTGGAGCAGAATTTCCTAAGTTTGATGACCAACTGACTCCTGAGGAGAGAAAGTTAGTCAATCTAGACTACATTGCAAAAGACACACTATACAGTACGATTGATGATGGTGTGATGGGAATGATCTCTCACTGCAATACTGCCAAAGAAATTTGGGATACACTAGCTGTAATGTGCCAAGGCACAGATCATATCAAGGAAAAAAAACTTTCAGTTGCAATAGGAAAGTTTGATAGTTTTGAAATGGAAGAAGGTGAATCAATTGACAAATTGGAAGTCAGATTCACTAGCATTATGAATGATCTAAATGCACTTGGAAAGAAATATCCACAGAGAGAAATTGCATTGAAAATTCTTAGAGGTCTTTCTAAGAAATGGGATATACATGCAGTGGTGATTGAAAACTCCAAAAACATTAATTCAATGCCCTATCAACAAGTCTTCTCTGAGCTGAAGGCCTATGAGTTTGTAATTGATAAGAAATCCAAAAAGGCTGACAGCAAAGATGATTCATCATCTAGTAAAAATGTGGCTTTTAAAGCCAAAGATAAAACCTGTAAAACTAGAGAGTCTGAGAACCCCCATGCCAAAAATCAGGATGAGCTTGAGGAGAAGCTAGCACTGATGACAAGGAGGTTTGAAAGACTTAATACTAGATTTGGAAAATACAAAAGCTATTACAGGAACCACAGGTACCAGAAGAAACCTGAGGACAGATCAACTGAGAAGAAGAAAGACCTGAAAGCTGAGGGATCTTCATCCAAAAGGAAGGACTCTAAGTCCAAAGAAGAAAGTGATCAGGATGATGATACCAACAGATGTTACAATTGCCAAAAGAAAGGTCACTTCCAGTATGATTGTCCAGATCTGAGTGTTAAGGAGAGAAGAGAAAGGCAAGCTATAAGAGACAAGAAGTTCTCTAGCAAAAAGGTCATGGTTGCAGAAGAAGAACATCCTGAGGAGGGATCTAGCTCTTCAGATGAAATATTCTCAGACAGTGAAAGTGATGACATCTGTCTGATGGCCATTGAGGAGGTAAACTCTTCTTTCTCTGTTGTTGCTCCTACACTAGCACAAGAGTTGTCAAGTTCAACTGTAAACAGTCATTTTGACCTGATGGATTCTTTTGAGAATCTAATGAAGGACTATGCTGTTTTACAAGAACTGCTAAATGAAACTCAAGAGCAGAATAAGGAACTGAAAGCTGAAAATCTAAAATGGAAAGACTCTAGCAAAACCGAGATCACTTCTCAATTAATGGGAGCTACTGATGAACTGGATGTTCTGAAAGTACAACTCTCAGAGAAAGAGAAGCTGATAATGACCCTAACTGAAAAGCTAGAGAAATCCACTGAAGAGATTCAGCTGATCAGAACTAAGTTCAATGACCTCTCTTAGAAGCATGAAACTCTACAGAACTGTGAGGATAGTGCACAGAAGAAGTTAACTCTATTGAATAATGCATCTAATGTAATAGATGAAATTCAGAGTTACCAGAGATCTGTGACTATAAAATCTGGATTGGGATACATTCCAGGGGGAACCTCACAAGGTCATCTGAATGCTGCATCAAGTAGCAAGAAGACAATCTTTGTAAAACCAGCGGCACCCACACTTCAGAATGAAGAAATGCCCAAGGTTGTAGACAAGGGAAAAGGACCTATGGTCTCAGTAAAACTGAATGATCAGGTAGAAAAGCCCAAACTTCAGGTGAAGGCTAGAAAACCTGAGCACTCAGTTGGAAAGTTTCAGGCAAGTACTTCAAAGCCTCAGGCTAAGAATGCAAACCTGAAAGGCTCCACACTGAACCATCAGAGGAATCCTCAGATGAGAAACACTCAGCAGAGACATTCTCAACTGAAGAGACCAAGTCCTCAGTATACTGAAAGACCCAGATTTCAGTACAGGCAACCTGAACCCCACTTGCCTAAGGGTAAAGGTTACCTGAACCTGAGTCAACAAAGATTCAGACCAGCTGCACTGAAGCCAAAGCAAATGAACAGAAGGCCTGAACAAAAGAAAAACTCAAAAGCCCATGTTCATACTAAGGCTAGCACACATACACAGAAAACTGCTAAGGCACCCAGAGTAGTAAATGTGTATGTTGATGTTTATGGAAGACAAATTAGCCACTCTAAATTGATTAGAGTTGTCAGGCAAATTTGGATTCCGAAAGGTACATCTAACCTTGTAGGACCCTACACAAATTGGGTTCCAAAGAATTGATCTGTTTTTCAGGAGGAAAACAAGGGCACTAAGCTGATTGAAGATCACATAGCACTGATGAGCAGAGATGAAAAAGCTCATGATGTATGGTATCTTGACAGTGGATGCTCAAGACATATGACAGGATTCAATAAGATACTCAGTGACTATGTTGAACAAAGAGGCCCACAGATCACTTTTGGAGATAACTCCAAGGGACAGACTGAAGGATATGGAACTTTGGAAATCGACTCAGTTCATATCCATGGTGTTTCATATGTATCTGGATTGAAGCATAATTTGCTTTCAATAAGCCAATTCTGTGATAAAGGTTTTAATGTTGAGTTCTCTAAGAACTTATGTTTTGTGAAAGATGATACAACACAGAAAGTTTTACTGACTGGTACAAGAAAAGGAAATGTGTATCTTGCTGATTGGAGTTCAACTCCTAAAGATACATGTTTGGTTGCTAAAAGTTCCACAGATACCAGTTGGTTATGGCATAAAAGAATGAATCACCTGAATTTCAAAACCCTTAATAAGCTTGCAAGATTAGCTCTTGTAAGAGGGTTTCCTAATGAAGTGTTCAGTAAGGAACATATTTGTGATGCGTGCCAGAAAGGAAAACAAGTTAAAGCATCATTTAAGATATACTTACTTAGAGAATATACTGAGAGAATACTTCAGTTAAAGGAAAACAAGTTAAAGCATCAAGTTAAAGGAACATACTGAGAGAATACTTCAGTTATTGCATATGGATCTCTTTGGTCCTATAACACCAGTGAGCACCAATGGCAGGAAATACACACTAGTAGTAGTTGATGACTACTCAAGATATACTTGGGTCATATTCTTACTCAGTAAGAAAGAGACTCAGATAAAATTGCCAGAATTACTGAAAAGGCTCAGTATTGAGAAAAATCTGAGTGTGGTCAAAAATCGATCGACAAGGAACCAATTTATAAATCATATCATATTCGATTATTATGCAAAGAAATAGAATTTCACATGAAACATCAGTTGCAAGGACTCCTCAACAAAATGGTGTTGCTGAAAGGAGGAACAGGACTCTTAAAAAGCTCGCAGAAGAACTATGATAGTGGTCGATAATCCTAAAGGTTTTGAAATTTCAAGTCAATCTGCATGCTACTCACATGGTAACGCATCCATGCTGACAAAGAGTCAAGGCAAAATGCCTTATGAGCTTTGGATTGAAAGGAAGCCCCTTGTTTCTTTCTTTCGTGTGTTTGGTTGCAAGTGTTTCATACACAATAATGGTAAAGATCAGTTGAAAACATTTTATAGTAAAAGTCGATGAAGGAATATTCTTAGGATATTCTCAAGTCGATAAAAGCTTCGAGTTTACAACTGTAGGACTCTTATTGTGGAGGAAACACCTCATGTTGTTTTTGATGAATCTACTTGTGTTCGGAAGAAACATGAACATGATGCAGATGAACTGACCAAGAGGATCACCAGATTAAGCCTGAAAATGTAAAGATAAATCATCCAATCGAACTTGAAAAAAGAAGGTCATCCACATCCTATGATTGGGTGACTCGGACTCGATAAAGAAGTTTGAGGATGGAACTCGTGGATGGTGAGACTCAGGAAAGCCAACACACCGAAGGTGACCAATCTGAACAGACACCAGTTCAGACTCAGGTATGTGATGCCAATGAAGATGTAGTCACAGCTGAGGCAAATTCTGAATCTATCAACCAAAGGGGAACAAATGTCTCGACAATGTTTCTCAATAGAATTTCCCGAGGAAGATGATTCCCTTTCTCCTTTTCTGTTGTTCCCTGAGTTTACTGAATTAACTGAACCTAACATTTCAAATGTTGAGGATACTACTGAAACAGGAACATCAAGAAGGAGATGGTTAGATAGTCATACTACAAGTCAGATTGTGGGTGATCTAACTGATGGTGTTAAAACAAGAAGGTTCCATGGTGAAAGTGCACTATTCTGTTGCTTCCTATCAGAGAAAGAGCCTACTGAGATTGGTGAAGCTCTACAAGATTCTCATTGGATTACTGCTATGCAAGATGAGCTGAATCAATTCTCAAGAAATGAAGTATGGGAGCTAGTGGATAGACCTGAAAGGCACAATGTCATTGGAACCAAGTGGGTTTTCAAGAATAAAAGAGATGAAAACAACAACATTGTAAGAAACAAGGCAAGGCTAGTTGCACAAGGTTATTCCCAAGAAGAAGGCTTGGATTATGATGAAACCTTTGCACCTGTTGCAAGACTAGAAGCCATCAGATTGTTTCTTGCATATGCTGCCCACATGAAGTTCACAGGTCCTATCAAATGGATGTGAAAAGTGCATTTCGAGCGGTGTGCTTAAAGAAGAGGTTTATGTGGAACAACCTCCTGGTTTCAAACAGAATGACCAAGTTTACAGGCTCAGAAAAGCTTTGTATGGTCTTAAACAAGCACCCAGAGCATGGTATGATACTCTTTCTCAGTTTCTTACTAACCATGGTTTTGCCAAAGGAACATTGATAGAACTCATTCGGGGATAGAAGATGGGAAGATATCTTCTTTGGTTGGATATATGTTGATGACATCATTTTGGATCTCCAAATCATCATTTGTGTGAAAAGTTTTCAACATTGATGAAAGGCAAGTTTGAGATGTCAATGATGGGAGAGATGAATTTCTTTCAGGTCTTCAAGTGAAACAATCAAAGGAAGGAATCTTCATCAACCGTGCAAAGTACACGGCGATCCGATTGCCAAGTATGGTGTCTGATTGCAATGCGATTAGATTCCCATGAATACTAACTACAAGATGGATCCCGATTACAAGGCAAATCGGTGAGTCATACCGATTATAAAGGAATCATTGGATCATTCCTCTATCTCACTGACAAGTAGTAGGATATAACATTTCTTTGTTGGGGATATGTGCAAGATACCAAGCTAATCCTAAAAGGCTAGTCACATGGAGGTCGCCAAAAAGATCTTGAAGTATCTCAAGAACACGATGAATAGAGGATTATGGTATCGGTATGATAACCTCAATTAACTTTGGTTACTCAGATCTTGATTATGGAGGTTTCTGAAATTGTGAAGTCCACTACGGGGAACTTGTCAATTTCTTGGAAATAAGTCGATATCTTAGTTTTTCGAAGAAACATACCTCGATGAGCAAACCAATTTACTCTTGAAGAAATTTGAATACATGGTTTAAAGGGAAATTTGTTGTGCTTTTGATTCTTTGGCTCGAGACAACAATTAAGGGATTATAAAGTTGTAGCAATGAAGTACCAATATTTTGTGACAATAATAGTGACATTGCTATTTCTCAAAATCCATTATTGCACGGATGCAAGCATGTGGATGTCGGACATCACTTCGCCGAGAGATCATGTCGAGAAAAAGGACATATGGATGGAGAAAATTCATCTTGATAAGCGAGGCTGATATCTTGACTAAACCTTTGGGTGAATCAAGATTTGAGGAACTTTCGGTTGAATTAGGGATGTTAGATCGGTCTATAGCATAAAATCTAAAAATTGAAGGTTTTTAGGATCGTGAAGTTTCTCGAATTCTCTTGGCTTCGGGATAAAATAAATCTTGAAGGCTGGGTCTCGAAACTTCAATTCTTTGAAGGTCGATTACTTCGATGTATCTTGAACCCATTCGATTACTTTCGTTATCATACTGACATTTTTATCAACGTCGGCCTTTCTGATGGAAGCGATGGGGAGATTAGTCACGAGAAGAAGTAATATTTCGTGCAACTCATTTATTGCTTAAGAAGTGAAACTCA